>RJWM01017265.1:0-43519 GCA_004363535.1 Dasyprocta punctata | reverse complement strand
CCTGTACACAGAACATCCCATAACTAGTAATGGCATACTACGCTACAGAGGTGTAAAGTAGAGGATGATCTGAGAGTGTGTAGTGGGGAGGCCTTACAGATATATGAGATCAGGGGATATTTGAGACAGGGACATTTATACTTCAAGCCATTAGATTTGGAGGATGAAGCCAGATGAAAAAGTGGAAAAGAAAAAAAAACTTTCAGAGAAAAGAAACAGCATATGAAAAGATTCCAAGAGAAAAAGGAAATTGCCTATGGGGGGAAACAGAAAGAAAAACTACTTGTTAAAAATTTAAACAAGAGCATACCATTGAATTAGACCTGAGAAGTAAGAGAGGAAAGTATTCCAAGTTTTGTGGACATGTGTAGGAAATTGTATTTTCATCAGCAAATGAAATAAGCAGCCATTGATGGATCTGCAGTTGATGCCATGTTGAGAAAAGTGTGGCAGGAGCAAAGAGCATTTGTGATGAGAGTTAATTGCAGTAGTTCAAGAGGGTTGTGTTGCCTGGCATGAGAACAGATGTGCACTGGGTCAAGTGAGTTGTGGAAATGGAAATGAGCAGACTTGGGTTTATTTGAGTCAGCAGGGTTGAATTAAAAGGTGTCAAGAATGAACCATCAGGTGATTTTTGTGGAGTGATGAAGATGGTTTTAGGTGGAAGATCATAAATTCAATTTCAGACAGGGTTTGCTTGTGACATAACAGTGAAGCAATACTGTGGCTGGCTCATAAGAGAGCATAGTCAATGTGACTTGTCATTGCTGTCTTATCACTTAGTAGATGAAGGGGATCTGAGTTACAAATAAACATTTGGAATTTATTGGAGAATAGACAATAATGAAAATCAGGTTGTGTAACTCCTCAAAGGGAAGGAGGAAGGAGAAGAAGCCTGAGAATATGGTGCTGGTTATGCCTCTAACTGAGCCTCTTCCTTTTCCCAGAGACCAATGTGACATTAGATTCCTCCACCAATGGTGAACTTCTGTGATTCCCACAACTCTACTTGAGCTGAAATGCTTGTAGCTGCCTTTTATGTACCATTAGTACACTTCCATTGACTATATTTAAGATATTTCTTTTATGCATTACTTCTGTAATTGTCTTGCTAATTACAACAGGTCCATGTTATTGACTCATTTTGGGTGTCATGATCTATTTTAAGCAATTTTAAGCTTATCTCACAATCCTCATTAAAACTATGAAGTAGGTACCACAGCATTTCTGCTTTTGTATGAGGAAATGGCAGCATCTAAAGATAATAGCTGCCCAATACCTACTTGCTAGCGTGGAAGGGAGGGATGTGTTTCAGTTGTCAGTACAAGTGTACAGTACTTTGATGTAGACTATCAATTCAAACTTCAGTTCAAGCTGTGCTAATTCTGACATATTTGGCAAATTAGAATCTGAAAGATCTAACACATTATATACACCTGTTAAGTGTTCATTAATGTCTGTGATGCTACTGTTGTTACCCTACATTCCCATTTGATGTTATTTCCTTCATTCTGATGAAGGAAATTCTGATGAAGTAGTGACAGTTATAAGTGGCCAAACCTTCCAATAGCTGTGCTTATTTAAGAGCATCTCTCTACATGGTGTGTTGATTTTATAAAATTAATATACAGCTTCTTAATCATTCAGCATATTGTGTTCTTAAGTTGAAGAAGGAGCAAAATTCAGTCATAACCATCAGCCCTACATTGCTAATTGATAAAGAGAGTTGTGTCCAAAGGAACTTTCTGATGACCAGGCCATTGTACTTGTTCTTTAGTTATTCAGAGAAAGAATCCTTCTGTACATTTCTGTGAAAGCACTTCAAGAACACAATCTTCACTATACTGAAGTGCTTACCTATTGATCTTGTTGGTTTTCAAAATGTTTTTATCCTGCGTCTAGTTTGAAAAATTATTGGAAATCACAGAAGCCCTCTATTCTTGGAAATTTAATTCTAACAAGGAAGAGGGACATTAAACAAACAATTTTCCTAATAACATTTAGTAGAATTTTTGATAAAGGTTCTAAAGATGGGGGGGAGGGTATAAAGACAGGAGATAGTGGAATTGGAAAGGCTTTTCTGAGGAAATGTTTGTGTAACATGTTGAGATTTGCATTAATTTCAAACTTTTCTTGAATTTTTTTTCCAACATTCAACTATTTTCCTCATGCATCTTTTAGTCATTCTACCTGCGTGCATTCAAAATGTGCATCACTCACTCCAGCTAATTTCTGTGCTAAGCTTTGTATTTCTATTACTGGCACCTTTATCTTCTAATCCCCAAGCCTGCCACTCCCTTATCATAATTCTTGTTGTCCTCTCAAGAGTTTCTTCACTTTCATTCTCTCTAATAACCACCTCATTCTGGACTCATACTACTTCCCACATGGATTATTGCAGTATACTCTCAGCCTAGACTGTCCTGACTCTACCTACTGCTTCACTCTGTACTGTGTAACATGTACTCTGTGTTCCTATTACTAATGCTTGTCCACACTGGTTTCCTTTGCTGTGCAGATCACCTGTGAACACTATGTTTATCATCTTTATTCAAAAGTATCTGATGGTCTGTATTTCCAGGGTGACTGTCCTGTATTTCATGGCCACTTCCAAAGACAGTCATTCATCTGTAGCACTCTTTAAACCAAGAATTATTTGCAACTTCACCCCAAAACAGTGTCCTTTGATTTGTTTGTGCTCACTCTCCAGTAAACACACTGTAACCCTTTTATTTCTTCAACCTGGCCAATGATTTTTGTCTGCTATGTTCTCCACATCCTTACATCTGAGATTTGCCTATGGCTCTTAGAAACTGACACTGAGTTTTCTAAGCTTCATGTCTCCCCAGGCCCCTTCTGCAACCTGTAACAAATGCTGTCTGTACAGCATAAATCATAATTTATTTTGTGCAGCATAATCATGGCTGTTGTTTTACCAGTCTCATTTCCCTGAGTAGAATTCATCTTTACAGAGGCAAGAACCATTCCTAACATTACTTCTGAGGTACCTCAGCACCAAGCACAGCACTAATACCAAAGCAGTTGTCCAATAGATGCCTGATGACTGCTTGCAGAATGATTGTAGGTATTTTTGTGGTAAAGGTTTGTATCTTTACAGTACATGTCTATACCATATATATGGTATGCATATACTCATGTTTATAGCATGTGATTATAAATTTACATTACCGTAATTATGCCATACCATGCATACCATAATAATAATTATACCAAAGATGATATTAGATTTATCACATGTTGGACTGCTGTGATTATATTTACTTACTATCCAATAGCCAGACATTAAATCCAATAAATTTATGTGTGGCTATACTCATATTTAATGTTCACATACACACTTTAAGAAGTTATGGCATTAAAATAAAGTAAAAATATAAAATCTACCTGTAGTCATTGTAATATGCCATTGTATCCCAATAAATTCCCATAGTGATTGAGTGCTTACACAGGGACAAAATGATTGGGGAAAAAAAGAGCTTCTGGAGCTTCTAGTCCAACAGGAAGAATGACTTTAAACAAAATTTTAATTATAAGTGTGGCAAAAAGTACAAAGAAGAAGTACTTTTCCATGTAATTGTATGTGCCTACTGATTCTTACCAAGTTTGGAAGGTCAGAGAAATTTTCACGTAGAAATTGTGTGGAGAATCTTAGTTTTCCATATTTGCGTTTTCTAATAATGCCCCTCCCATGAAGGGCTCAGAAGTGTGCACTGTGCTCTGATGATATGACAGTGCCATGCCCTGTAGGACAAGGAGCAAGAACAACAGTGCAGTCCATCCTGAAGTTTGCAGATTTAATAGAAACAATAGAGATGGGAAGTAGCTGTTTCTGGATAAGGTTTTGACAGTTATGCTGGACTGTTAACTTGACTGGCTTGAGAGCCATGTAGGGGATTAACAAAGCACAGCAATGAGAGTTTGGGGGTGGGTCATAGAGGGTGACTCTGTCTACTATATTTATTCCCTGACCTTTTTTTTTCTGGCACTGTTACCCTACTCAGCTTCGTGGCAGCATGACTTCAGCAGCTTCGTGGCAGCATGTTTCAGCCTTAGAGCCAGCTAACTATGGACTGAACCCTGAAAACCATGAACCAAAATAAACCTCTCTTCCTTTAAAACATGGGTGCCTTTTGTCCCAGTGACTTAAAGCTAACCAATACAAGATCTACGTATGAAAAGTAAATTTGGCAGTCCACACAAAAACTAAATTGGCCACATCCAAGTGAGATGTGCAGTTACAAAAGCTTTGCAGACACAGGAGACTCTTAATTTGTCCCTTTAAATATGCAGACCAGGTCTCACCTTCAGAGACAAACAATGGGATGCCTTTTGGCATCAGAAGGAAACTTGAAAAGTTCAGTAAACAAAAAGTGTCCTTCATTGTTTTATATATTCTAACAGAAAAGATAACTTCGATCAGTTCCTAATGCCTGCTCTAAATATACAGTGAGAGCAAATACGCCCCATTATTCTGCCACATCCAAAATAAAAATTGTATGAGTGTCATGCCTTTCACTCTGACAAGGGGAACAAACTGTGAAACGCTGTCATCTGAAATGCAAAATGTGGCCATACTTTCTATACCCAGTCAAAAACATTTCTCAGACATGGAAAGACTTGAGATTTTGTATCTGATTGTTATATTCCACAGTATTACATTCATAAACATGTACACAACTTTAAAAGTGCACTTACGTATGAAAATAAAATAAACTGCAGTTAGAATTAAAGCTCTCAGTTGTTAGATAATTTTTTGTTTAAACTATTCTCAGATCTATACTTAGCATACTATTAGAAAAGCAGAATGTTCATCTATTGAGTTTATTCTAGAGTGTGACAGATCACTTGATGACATTTGTCCTGGAAGAGTGATGATATACACAAACTTCATATTGCATAGCAAGTTCTCTTCAGTGAGAGTGGAGGTAACTCTTAGACTTATTCCACTTATGTATTCCCTTTTCTGTGATCGTTAATATTCATGACTACATTATAAGAAATCTGCCTATACTGGCTTGCCAGACCAAACTCCCTAAGATTCCTTTATGATATTCTTGAAGTTATTAACTCTCATTCCTCAAAAATCTCACTCTTACTGCATTTTCCCCCAATCATGGAATTATAATGTCTCCCCATGAGCTTTCACAACCATGAAATGCTGTGCTATCAAATTTCTCCAGACTCTTGGTTACTCTTACATAGTCAAATTCATTTTTTAAGTATTTATTTTTCCTTTCTTTTTCATTTATGTCCCTTGCTCAATACTATGCTCATTCCTGTCTCTATAGCATTTCCTATAGCTCAAATGTCTATTCGAATTACCTTCCTCCTTCGAGGTTCTGCCCAAATCCCACACCCCCAGGGCATTTTGCAGTTTCTCCCACTTGCCATGGTCTCTTTCTTCTCTCATTCCATTATAGTCATTTGCCTCTATTCCACAACCCATACATTATCATTCCAGTCACTGACCCTCCTTTCAAAGTTAGAATGTTATAAAGAAATTCACTGTGCTGAGCATTCACATTTTGAAACAGCATGATAGCTACCCTGTGCATATTTGAATGAGTGACATGGATACCCTAACTACTTGAATAAATAAACTATAAGATGAAGTTTATTGGATGAATATCATAAATGTCTTGTGGTTATATTTCAGAATATTTTATTCATAAAGATCAAAATACATTATTCAAAATATTGTTCACTGCTTATCTTACAGGTAAATATTACAGAACTTTAAGTCTACATTTTTTAGTGATCTTTTATTCTGACCTTATTGTTTTATTTGGAAGGTACTGGGATGAAAAGGACACCATTAAGAAATAACTGTGTGACCCCTAAACTTATGACAAACATCAACTACAGTGCTTCCCACTGTGTTTGTTGTCTTGCCAGCTTCTAGCCTTATGGACAATGATAAGGGTTGTTAAAACATTTATATTCTATAATACTTCCTTGCAGAGTGCTAAGATGATAAGGCTTTACTAGTCTGCTTTAGAAATGTTTCTTATTATTTTTCAATGTTACTAAATTTTCAAAACTCACTAAGACTTGAAAGGTGTTGAAACTATTGCATAATAATAAAGCAATAAAAACTATTGCATATGGTGTCTTAGGATATTTCCATTATTTTCATTATTTTCTAAAACATTTTTATGGTAGTTTTTCATACACTTATTGAGCCCTCTCCCAAAGAACAGAAACAGGGTGGTGCAGAAAGCGGATCTGTGGGTAACCACGCTCTGATGAGCGGTGCTGGGGAGCGTGCTGTGGGACCCGGAGCCAAAGGAACTCCAGGGGGAGTTCCGCCTCCCCATTTCACCTCACCCACATGATTCTTCTGAAATTTAAAATTTGTAACTATGTAAACATACCGTTGTAAAATGGCTAACTAGAGAGCATGCCTGCATTTTAAAAGTGTTATTTGAATGAAAGCAACTAGGGTAGGGTTGTTTCTCTAAAGAATTTAAAATGTATATAGGATAGCATCCATTGTTTAACAACTGTCTACAAAACAAAGCAAAACAAAAAACTAGTGTTTTTACTGTAGCATTTATTAAACTATGGTCAAACTTTTGTGAAATTTTAGTGCCCCTAATTAAGCTTGAAAAGTTTGAAAACGCATTATGTGATGTGTATCTGGATGGCAGGAAATGACCATCCAGATATACATCAGTGCGTGGCTGAGGAAACCTCTAGTGTTCTTACCTCTGTATTGTCTATAGAGTTCAACACAAAGCTCACTGAGCGAAAGGAAACTCCTTTTGAGCCCAGTATCTGTTTCTGTATCAGGCAGAGAGATCCTCTGTGCAGTGGAGTCCTCATTCAGATCTGGAAGGAAGGGCAGTCTTCTTACATCAGTTCTAATTTATATCTAATTTACATCTACCTGCTAGTTTTACTAGTTTGTCACTTATGCTAATCCTCATGAAAGATAAAAACTTGCTCATTTTAATTCTATGTATTGAATGTTTTCTATTCCATTCTGTTTTATTCTTATTTTTCAGGCTATATTTTCTGTGAGTCCTGATCAAGCAATACAAATGTGCTGCAATGGTGACATAAACTATTGACTGAGACTGGAAAAGCAGCTGAAACACCATCTTTTCATTTACCTATTTAGGGTGTGTCTATTGGAATACTCAAGTGAAAATCTATACAACATGAGTTTTATCATGAAGCTTCACAGACACTTTCAAAGGACAGTGATTCTGCTTGCCACTTTTTGTATGGTGAGCATTATTATTTCTGCCTACTATCTGTATAGTGGCTACAAACAGGAAAATGAACTCTCCGAGATGGCTTCAGAAGTAGACTGTAGTGACCTGCAACAGCTCCCCTATCGACTAATGGAAGCAAAGACAACCAAGCTCTTTGATGCCTCAAGGACAGAGCCTGTCGTCCTAGTGTTTGTAGAAAGCCAGTATTCATCCCTTGGTCAAGACATAATTATGATTTTAGAATCAAGCAGATTTCAATATCACATTGAAATTGCTCCTGGAAAAGGAGATCTCCCAGCACTTATAGACAAAACTAAAGGCAAATATATTCTCATTATTTATGAGAATATTTTAAAGTATATTAATATGGACTCTTGGAACCGAAGCCTTCTAGATAAATACTGTGTAGAATATGGTGTGGGTATCATTGGATTTCACAAAACTAATGAAAAGAGTTTACAGAGCTTTCAATTAAAAGGTTTCCCTTTTTCCATATATGGAAACCTTGCAGTAAGAGATTGTTGTATTAATCCTCATTCTCCATTGCTTCGTGTGACCAAGTCTTCTAAGCTCGAAAAAGGTTCTTTACCTGGAACTGACTGGACAGTTTTTCAGATTAATCACTCAGCCTACCAACCAGTAATATTTGCCAAAGTAAAGACCCCAGAAAACCTTTCCCCTCCCATCTCTAAAGGTGCTTTTTATGCCACTATCGTCCATGACCTGGGCCTTCATGATGGAATTCAGCGAGTTCTCTTTGGCAACAACTTGAACTTCTGGCTACACAAGCTCATCTTTGTTGATGCCATCTCCTTCTTGTCAAGGAAGAGACTGACGTTGTCCTTGGACAGGTACATCCTTGTGGACATTGATGACATATTTGTGGGGAAGGAGGGAACAAGAATGAACACTAATGATGTTAAGGTAAGGCTCTATTATCTCAAAACTTCAAAGTTTGGCTCATCTCTCCATAGGGTTGATAACTGTCCTGTTTTGTTCTTGAGTTAAGGAATTTTCCAGGATGTGGGACTTTTATTTTATAGAAGATATTTAGGACAAATTACGATAATTAGCTACCCTATCTCTCACCCTAAATCACCTAAGTAAATAATTTATTTTCCTCTGGGTCAAGAAGAATGAAGGTTGTTCTAAAAGAGTGGATGTCAAAGAGTCCCGAAATGGTTTTCTATATGTACTTATAACTATAGAGTAGAAACTACTTCAAGTTACTTTCTAAAAACTACCTACATTAGGAAGCACTTAGTTTATTTAAATATGAAATCAAAGTAAAAATTTGTACTGAAAATAAATACTCTAAGAAATTTTTGAGAATTACAGATCTCCTAAGAAACAATTCAACTATGTTTGAAACTCAAATATGTAAGTTACATTCTCTTATATTCTTGAAACTTTGAGAACTGTGGAGAGCTATGACTATACGAGCACATCTATTTACATATGAATGAGAAGATTTATCTTGATTTCAGTGAGTACTTCTGGTACATATTGTGAATGAAGCCCATTGTGTTACCTTTAAATTACGTTACTATTTTTTTTTTTTTTTTTTTGGTACCGGGGATCGAACTTATGACCTCATACTTGCCAGACAACGCTTATGCCGCTGAGCTATATCCCTGGCCCCTACAATTTTTTATTGTATAAAACTTTTTCCATTAATTAAAAAAATTATTTAAAAATAATCCATCACATCATCATTATTAATTATTAATTGATTGCTATATAAACAGCTAGTTTAATATCAATGAAAGTAAAAGTTAAAATTATCTACATTCATCTTAGTTTCCCACTCAAAATACTATGGAACAGTGAAGACTTGTGATAAATAATTTTTATTCTGTATAACTTTTGGTAGAATATCTGGAACTAAGTTAGGTGCAAAAAATATATATATGTTGAAAACTGTATCTCTTCTTAGCTACTAGGTGTTTGGCAAATACCAGTAATGTTCATCATATTAGTTAGAATATCAGGATGGTAGCCGGGCGTGGTGGCGCACGCCTTTAATCCCAGCACTCGGGAGGCTGAGGTAGGAGAAGCGTTGTGAGTTCGAGGCCAGCTTGGGCTACAACGCGAGCGCAAAGCCAGCCTGAGCTACATAGTGTGACCCTGCCTCAAAAAACTAGGGCCGGGAGTTTGGCTCAGCAGCTTAAGCGCCTGCTCTGGCAGGCGTGAGGTTGTGAGTTCAATCCCCGGTGCCGCAAAAAAAAAAAAAGAAAAAAGGAATATCAGGATGATTTAGTATTACTACAAGAGAGTGTGAAGATGAAGTAGAAGAAAAAAACCTGCCTATATTCTTGATATGATTTTATCTCAATAGAAATTGATTAGTAAAATATGTATATTTAAATTTCCATAAAGCTTTTGTAATTTACTTTTGAACATATAGCTAGGTTAAAGCCCAGCTGGGAGTTTAAGCATTTATTATCTGCTTGAACATTACAAACAATATATAATTTTCCTTCCAGTTTTTCCATTTCAAATCATTGTGATGTATTTATATACATACATGGTATATGATGTACCGTTATGACAATTTAAAATATGCTAGCTAAATCTCTGAGTTTTGCTTGTGACTCTGTATATTCCCAGATATTATGCAAAATACAAGGGGCTTTTTGTGTTCCAAAGATTAAGTCATTTTTAGAAATAAAAATATTAGAGCCGGGCATGGTGGCGCACGCCTTTAATCCCAGCACTTGGGGGGCTGAGGTAGGAGAAGCGTTGTGAGTTCGAGGCCAGCTTGGGCTACAACGTGAGCACAAGGCCGGCCTGAGCTACACAGTGCAACCCTGCCTCAAAAAACCAGGGCCAGGAGTTTGGCTCAGCAGCTTACACTCCTATCAGGCAGGTGTGAGGTTGTGAGTTCAATCCCCAGTGCCACAAAAAAAAAAAAAGAAAAAGAAAAAGAAAAATATTAAAGACTTACTGAATACATTAAAGAAGAATTTAGCATGTATACTTTATACATCGATCATATTTACATACAAAGATATTTTCTAAACTACCTGAAGGCTTGTAAAAACATGTTTTGAATTACTTGGGTTTTTAAAGTGCTTCTAAATTGCATATTTGATTGTGTCTCAAAATGCTAATTCATTGTAGGCAGTTGTATGAGACCATAAATATTGATTCATTCATTCTGTGCCTAGTTATTAAGTGTGAACCATGTGTGAAGCCCTTTTGAAAATATCGAGATAGAATCACATGATGCCATTCCTTTAGAAGAGGAGATAGGAGAGAGTACAGTTGTGGAAAAGCAGAGTGAGCTGAACATCTATCTGAACAGTGGTTAATATGGACATATCACCCACAGGCCACAGAGGAGGCATAGAGATAGAGAAATAAAACACTGCTCCCCTCTTAACAAATTATCTGTTTCATGGGGGAGACCAATAGGTAGATAGCTCTCAGCATAATAAATACAGTAGTATCCATGTGGTGTTAGGTAAGTGCTGTGGGGAACACTGTAGTGTATTTCATGGAAACTATTAAGTACACAGAAAAGTATTTGAGGGCCAGACTCACGAGAGGTGATGATTTGGGAGACTTCTCAGTGATTCAGACGAAAGATAGCAATTTCTAAGAAATGGGAGTACAAATGGAAAAAAGGGGGCAATGTAAAAATTATTTAGAGGCAAAATTAAACAAGTTAGTAGTTGTTTAAATGGAAACAAAAGAGAATATCATGTAGCATGGCATAAGAATTTTTTTTTTTTTTTTCAGCACCAGGGATTGAACTCACAACCTCGCACCTGTCAGACAGGCACTTAAGTCTCTGAGCCAAACTCCCAGGCCTGGTTTTTTGAGGCAGGGTTGCACTGTGTAGCTCAGGCTGGCCTTGCGCTCGCGTTGTAGCCCAAGCCGGCCTCGAACTCACAATGCTCCTCCTACCTCAGCCTCCCAAGTGTTGGGATTGAAGGCGTGCACTACCACGCCCGGCTGGCATAAGAATTTTTGGCATAGGTGAATAATTGCTGAGTATATAAATAATGAAAAGGAAGAGGATCATAGTGAAGGTCATTACAGGTTATAGTAAACATTTTCACATTATTAAACTGCATACAGAGCATGCAAGCATTTCACAGGTAGGCTAGTTCACAAGAAAGGGAAGTCTGGATATGAAGTATCAGAGCAGAAGTCATCACCTATAAGGACTGGCTCACAGCATGAGAATGTGTGAGATCTGCCCAGGAAAGGATTTATAGAGAATAAGAGAAGATGATTGAGTGTAGAATCTAGAGGAAAATCATCTTTCAAAAGATAAGCAGGCCACAAATAAGAGTTTCAAAGACTAGTCAGACTGGGAAGCAGTGCTGCCATAGAGGCCTCAGGGTAAAGACTTCAGGGAAGGTGCTATCCGCAGTGCAGGACCCAACTGCAGGGTTCGTTGGTGCAGACTCAGAGGTTTCTGTAGGGAGAGGTTGATTATTGATGATTCTTGCAAAGTCTCACATGTATGGAGTGACAGAGGCAGAAGCCCAGTTGCACTGAGTCCAGGAGTAAACCAAGAGGCCAACATGAGGAGATGGAGAGTAGAGTACTAACTAGAAGCATTTTGATGTGGAAGAGAGAAGTTAGACAGTAGCTAGAGGGTGCAGTGGTGTTAAGGTGATCAACCATCCCAGTTTGCCCAGGACTCGGGGTTTAGTACTAAAATTCAGAGAGTCCCAAAATTAGTTAGGAGTGTCTTCACTAAAGTAAGAAAAACAGTATCAAACATTATGAGGTCTAAAAAAGGTCAATGATTTCAGTGATTAAAATGCATAATTAATAGAAATATTTTGATTAAATTCTTTTATTTAATTATTACTATTAATGAACAGATATTATATTTTCTGTATTTTAAGTGTTAGGACTACTGAAAAGAGTGAGAAAATTGAAGGTCAGGACTGTTATGTGCAAAATGAGAAAGATTGCATAAGATAAATTTAAACTACTAATTAACACTTGAGTTTTCCTTATGTGCAACACAAAATATGTTTGCTTATTTAATGGGAGCATTAGAATTAGCAATGCAATATCAACTTCACCTACATGCCTAGCTGTTGAACAATATAAACTTATTTTATAGAGTCTCAAAATTACAAAAAGTCATGTGTTGGCACAAAGCATATGACTCTTTGTGCTGGGGAAAAAGAAAAACAAAACATAAGAATAATGCTAAGGTGGTGTCTTCATTAGTCTAGCAGTATGGAAACCATAGGTCATATCCCTTCAGAAAAAAAAAGGCAAAGATAAATATTGTTCAGTAATGGTGAACCTTTTAGAGCTTTGAATGATACAAAGAGCCTGCTGCACATGTATGTGCTGTAGGTTTGCACCACTGGTTTGGACAATTATATTATTGTTCAAAAAAAGGTAGATCTAATTAAAGCCAGAAGGAAAACGTATGTGGGAGGCACCTTGTGTGTGCTTCCCTGGACTATGGGACTAGTTTTGTGATGTTAGAAAATTCATGTTCCTAGTGCTCATGAACTATTAAAGTTCCTACATTTGAGCCTATTAAATGGGTTTCTGGAAAGGGAAACTGGTGCTTCTATCAGTCATTAAAACATGGCACAGTAAGTATGAACAGCTCTGTTTGTTGGAAGCATTGGTTCACTCTTGACATGAGATCCAGTCTATCTCCCTACCCTCCCTTTTTGCACTGATAGAGTTTGAACCTTGTGTCCAAAGCATGTGCTATGCCACATAAGAGCCCCTCTTCTGCCTTTGGACATTGAGCAACTCAGAACATACGTGCCCTGAGACAGACAAGAAGTTCAAGGGGGAGTTCTTTTAGGGTTTTTCTGAACTTTCTACAGTAAATCCCCCACTTTCTGTGTCTCTCCCTCCACCTCTTCTGTAATATGTAACATCCTGTGTGTAACTTTGATAAACTTCCTGACACCTGTCAGAAAACAAGGGCTACGGTTTGTGTCTGGATGTGCCCCCAAAGCCTCATGCAGTCATGGAGGCGAGCTTCTAGAATTTGAGATTAATTCATGGTCCAGTGCTGGGATGATGGGTGTGAGTGCAACACCTGCCCTGGGCTGGGTTGCCTGCATACAGTATAAGGGAGGGAAAGAGGCTTGCTCATTTGCTCCCCCACATTTTTACTCTTGTTGTTTTTGCTGTCTTCTGCCACCATAAACTGTCACCATTCTGCCACAACAACCTGCCTTGGAGCCAGCTGATTATAGACTGAAACCTTCCCAAACTGTGAGCTAAATAAACCTTTCCCCCTTTAATTTGATGATCAGGTATTTTGTCCCAGCAAGGGGAGAAGAATAACTAAGAAGATAAAGAACCAGCACAGTCATACCTGTGCATACTATACCACTTTCTGGAGGTATTCAACAGTCCCTCCCCTTTCCTGACTACCCTAAACCACTCTTGTTTGTTGTTTTTGTTTTTGTTTTTGTTTTTTTGTTTTTTTGCGACACTGGGGATTGAACTCACAACCTCGCACCTGCCAGGGCAGGCGCTTAAGCCACTGAGACAAACTTGAAGCAGGATCACACTGTGTACCTCAGGTCAACCTTACGCTTGTGTTGTAGCCCAAGCCGGCCTCGAACTTCTTGTTATTTCTTTATATTTCAGTATTTCTTAACTTGTGTTTGTGGATTAGCCCTTAAGAAACAAAACAAACAAACTAAAACAGTAAAACCAAGAAACACTACATTCTTCTAGCGGCTGCATAAGAGACAACAGTTCTTAGGTCTTTAATGCAATGTCATGAGTGACTTTATCATTACCTTAACCTCTCACTGAAGATCCTAGAGAGCCTAAAGTAAAGAAGGTGCCAAAAATAAACATAGGGAGCCATATAGCTGTGAGAAATAAGCCTTATGAAGCTCACAAAACAAACCAGTCTTGGTTGGGGATGATCCAGAGAGGCAGTACCTGGAATATGAAGGTGAGCTCTCTGCTGCCTAACCTCACCTCTCGCATGAATATTTACCCAAGCTACAGTAAAACTGCAGGCTTCATAAAGTCATTGAGAAAGAACTTAACATGCCAAATGTTTTGTGTCTCTTTTTTTATCTTTTTTATATTTGTGTGTGTGTGTGTGTGTGTGTGTGTGTGTGTGTGTAAGACTGCAGTCATTCTGTCATAAGTAAAAATGGAAGGGAAAAAGAGATTTCTTCAAATACTTTTGTTATTTACATACTCTGTATGTTGTCATGGCTTGTACACTATACCATAGTGTGGAACTTTCTTTTTACCCTAAAACCATATTTTTCTAATAATTCTTTTCCATCATCTCTGATGTTTCTTTTACTTCATTTTATATATATATACCATGTTACTAACGTACCTGACAAGCACATGCATTCTCAAATCAAGATATGCCTGTTAGCTCAACCTGGTTAGTTTTGTTTTACAAATCTTGTATGGTCTTCTTCATGTGATGGGGCTAGGGAATAAGGTGTTCGAATTACCAAAAGAGGTATGTTTAATTCTATGGCTGTCGTGGTAGATTGTAAATATTTCCCTGCTATTCTGATAATTATTGCATTATGTATTTTGAAGCTATTTTAACTATATATGTTTAAACTACATTTTAATTTAATATTATATTCTAACTACTTTTTAAATTTTAGTAATATTTTGTGCTTTTAAGTTTATGTAACTTAATATATTGACATACTAAATTTTTTGTGGTTGCAATTTGAAAATGATGTCTTCCCCTTTTATGTATTTTCAACATGTCCTTTCTCTGTTTTTACACTATAGATTAATTTTGGACATAGCCTTGAGATAAATTTTGAGTTTTATCTATCATATCAATGTTTTATCTTTTAACAAAATCAATCTTCTTACAGTTAATTGAACTATCAATGTGTAGAGAAGCATTTCACTACTGTGTACTTTATATTCATCTCTCTTGTTCTGTTTCTTTTGTATTTTCTCCTCATTCATTGTATTCAATTGAATTGTCAGTTTCTTTTTTCTAACCACTACTGGTTTGAAATGCATACATTTATTTCTGTTCTTTTAGTAGTTTATTTGGAAACTTAAACAGATATGTTAAATAAGGGCTAGTATTATTCATATCTTCATGCATCAGTCAGATGGTACAAAATACATATTTCCACTTGTGCCCACTTTTCTTGGGCTGATGAGCCACTCTTGTTCTGGGTGTTAACTATGCTATTGTTGTTTAAACCTAGATATTAGATGTTATTGTTTTGTTTCTCCCACCAGAATTTAATGGCAACCTAACCACATGCCCTGTTTTCCTTCCTAAACTTTCTACCTTTCTTGTCTGTTAGGACTCCCTGCTTTTACCCTCACCCCTGTGTTAACAGAGCAGGCAAAGGGTAACATTAATATAACTTAGACAGTGCCCCTCTTCTGCACAGAACCTGTAGGAACTTCCTGCCTCACCCACACTAAAGTCGAAATTCTTACAGTCTTTTTACACTGTCCTTTTATCTCCTTGATCATACATCCTGTTCCTTTGCCCATATAACCCTACTGCTTTGGTGGGTGACTATGAAAACGCAAACAGGGTAATATTTTCTCACCTTTTGTTCACTGAAGTGTCCCCTAGCATGCAGAAACAGACTTGTTTCCATGAATATTTGGTGAATGAATGAATGAATCCCATTCATCCTAAAGTACATCCTTTAGAAGCTCACTTAATGAGACTCTAGTCACAGTAAGCTATCAGAGTCTATGGATCATCTATACTTATCCTCATCATTAAATGATACTTTTGTTGGGTTTAAATATTTGGTTAATAGTTCCCTGATATATAACTATTGCTCCTCATTCTGGGAGAACTGGGACTCCCTGGAAGTCACCTAAACTTTTGTGATAATACAGTGCATCCAATTCCACTAGTTTCTGATGGTTTTATAATTGTCAAAAAGTTAAGCAATTTGTGATTGTCCTTATGAACATTATTGATCCTTTTTCAATCTCTCTCCTCGCTCTCTCTCTCTCTCTCCCTCTCTCTCTTCCCCCTACTTTGGTGAAATACTTACTTCTAAATTTGGTATAATGTGACCATACACACAGGAAAATAAATCACACACAATGTATCATCACATTCAAACAACATTCTAGCAACTGTATAGCTTTTTTAAGGAAGTAATTTTGGGCCGGGGATTTAGCTCAGTGGATCAAGCTCTTGCCTAGTAAGCGCAAGGTGAGTTCGATCCCTGGTACCAAAAATGGAAGTAATTTTTAGGAAGACACTTGGTGGTTTAGCATAGGAAAATAAGAAAAAAGTTTAGCAAAGGAAAAAGAGAACTACTTCATATATATTCTCTACTTACATTTATGCATTTTATTACATTTGTTGTTACACTGAGATACAGTGTACCATTTCTAATAGTATTAAGGAGTTGTTTGTTATGCAGTGACATTCTAAAAGAATGAATTCTATCTCATTGAAAGAAGGCAAAATACCGTTATTGACTCAACATATGAATGTATAAAAAGAGTATATGGTGAATGATTACTTTTTATAAAGCTTTAGTTCACTGAATCTTTCCCACATGTCATAAAGAGAAGGACTGTCATAGATACGCCATAGCTCCACTGGGCAATGACAAGTTCCACATACTGGACTAGAAGAATACAAGAAGAAAATTCAGAACAAGGATTTAAGGTCTAAAGATATTCAGTGCAGTTCAGAAAAGTGTGCCTATTTATCAAAGATCTGCGGTAAGGATTTCACGTATACAGTGATAGATAATGAAAGACATTTTTGATGAAAGGAATTGAAAAAAACAAAGAGAAAATTACTTTTGGCCAGTGTCTTAGTTACTTTTCTCATTGCTGAGACAAAATACCCAACACCGAAAATTAAAGGGGAAAAGGTTTATTTGGCTCATAGTTCGTAGAGATTTCAGTCTAATCAGTTGGCTCTGAGGTAGGATGGTACAGCAGACAGGCATCGCAGAGAAGAAACAGTTCTTGGCAGATGGAAAGTACCAAAGCAAGCAAGGAGTGACATCAACAGCGTCTTTCTGCCCCTTATATCTTATCCAAGCTACTCAGGGCAGGTAGCACTCATACCCTTAATCTTAGTGTCCTTAAACTTAGCATTGTACCATGAATCAATCCACCCCAGGGTCACACACTCTAGATCTTGCCATCTCCATAAAAGCCCTGCCTATGACTGAATGAAGCTTTGGAGCGACGAGTAAACACAAGCCATAATAGCCAATTATTGGATTATGTACTTCTCTGGTTTAAAAGGGTACATTTCTCCTCACATTATGTGTTTCTAGAAAATAAAATATGTAAAGATCTTCATTTTTATTTCTGCACTAGGTCTTTATATTATTAGATCCATAAATGATGCAGTTAGCTAGTTCCAAAATAGGTAACACTTATTGAGTACATGTATTCAGTGTTTTACTTTCATCATCATTTAATTCTCACAGAAATCCTATAAAACAAAGACTGAAAGTATCAATACTTTTCACAAAAAAACTGAGGTTCGTAGACTACATAGTTCTAGTCTTGATCTTATAATGAGGAAGTTTTACTCCCAAGATATAAAATGTTGATATGCCTGGCTGCAGAATTTGAGCTTTTCCATGATACCACTCCACAGTTGTAGATGTAACACATCAGGGTGTTCATACCATTTCCTTTCTACCAAATCCTATTTCATAACAAATTGTCTCATATATATATGGGTCACATCTGAAGCTTTACCTTGGCTTTGCTTAAAATTTGAGGGGAAATTAGTATCACTCACTTGCTGAAACGACTCTGACTCAAGTAAGTACAATTACTTAACCAAGGCAAAGTATACTTTAAGATTTGAATTAACACATTGAACTTCCTAGATGCAAAACCTGTCTAGGCACTTGGCCTGAAACCTTGGTAACTGTTACAGGTGTGGCACAAGTTGAGGTGGTACAATGAATCAATGCTATGTGCTGGGCCAATTAAAGAGCAGGAATTGACCATCATTCAGATACTTTAAATTGTTCTATGGGCATGTACTCAGATTTTAAAATGTACGTGATGTTTGTTTTATACAGGTACTCCTAATATTTTCAGACGCATGCAAATAAAACAGAAAGAAAATACTGTGGTTTAGTGTTTGGGAAAAATGAGTCAATATGTAAAGCATTCTTTGTTATGAACTTCCATAAGCTATTATGCATAACAAAACTAAAATACAAGATACATCTGAAATGATACGTTACTATAAACTAAATTATAAAATCCACCATTTTATAGTTCTGGAAATCAGAGGTGCACCATAAGTCTCACTAGGTTGAGTTCAAGGTGTCACCAGGGCTGCGTTTCTTTCTAGAGAACGCATTGCTCTCCCTTTTCTTCTAGGGCATGAGAAGTGAGCCTTTGGCTTGCCTGGGCAATAGTGAGTGATGAGCAATTATCTTGGACCATATATGAAATACACAATATATTCAATATATATAAGTAACAAAATTTTCTCTATTTTCTATACCTTTATTAAAACAGTTGATAAACAAAGCAATGTGAAATAAAACTAGTGGGATATTTGACCTTGCTTTTGTGAAACTAATTCATCAATATCTGGCTCAATAGAAGAGGTTGTAATTCTTAGTTCTTAAGGTACTCATTAGAAATTTTTGATCTAATTTACTCTTTGTGTGCTTCATTCTTAAAAACAGTTGTTCACCTCTGTACGTATTGCCAAAAAAGATGACATGAATGAGGTATGATTGTCAAGCAAGGGATATTTTTCTGTAGGAAGATAGGTTTTACAGTAAAATGTAGTAAAAAGACATGATCAGGTTGTTCCTTGATTTGAAAAACTGATTGCAGCTCTATGCACTCCACTGGAAGATTTGCATGTAATGCAGTGGGGCAACTGAAAATGGATTCACCCACTCATGCAGGCAGGTTGAAATACTATCAGTAATTGCTGCATTGTATTCTCTGAATCACACAGGAACACGTGTAACATCTGATACACTCAAGTTTTGATTGGACTGGTTGTGTGGGTGGTGTAGGAGGTGGCTCTGCACTGCACTGTCTCCTTGGTTACTCCCCAGGCAGTTTGTGCTTGAGCACCATACCTGAAAAGTTTATTATGATCTTGTGGGACCACGGTACAGTACTAGGTGTCCAAGGACTGCATATGGCCCCATGGATTGCACACACACACCCATGCTTGGGTCTCCCCATGTTGCTTTGCTCAGGTGCCCTTCCTTCATCTTTTGAGGCACAACATACGTCTCCCTGTGCCTTCTTTCATAGCCTCATCCTTTTCTCTCTCTTACTAGAATGGGGAAAGTTTCTCTGTTTTTTTGAAGACCTGTGTGTGTGATAAGACTCAGTGCCTGGGAAATTGGGAATAATCTCTATATCAAGTTCCTTAACTTAATCACATCTGCAAAATCTCTTTTGTCAGGTAAAGTGCATATCCATCCACCGATTTCAAGAATTAAGAAATGGAAATCCTGGCAAGGAAGTTGGGAGGGACATTATTCTGTATACAAGTCACACTTTCCCTGTAGTCATGCTAGCAATTCCAATTCTGTTCATCTCTTCTTCCTTTAGCCATGCTGCTTTGATTCTTTGGTTCTGGATTACTACAGTAGTGCTTTTTTTTTCATCCTCCATATTTACAACATTATTCTTAAATAATTACCTTTCATTATTTATTTGAACTACATATACTAAGTGCAATCTGTTTTCCAAAAACTGAAAAAGTGTTGCATGTAGAAATTAGGCCAGCAAATTAAGACCCTAAACAATAATCCATCAATAATTATAATAATAACAATAATAAAAATTCTTCACTACTTTTTATTTTATATTAAATAATTACATAATGACAGAATAAAATGCAACCAAGCCATTTCTTCTGTAGGGATCCTAAAAAGCAGGTATTTGGGTTCACAAAGAAAGATAACTTACTTGAACACTGTTTGATAAATTAACTGAGTAGTTCTAACAACAGAATGTTCAAAAACTGGAGTTGCTATCATCATGGTAGTTAATTCTTACATCCTGCCAGACTTAGATTTCTAATGTGCCAAAAAATTATTTTAGGAAATTTTGTGTAATTTTTAACAAAAGTTATTTGACAGTATTTTCAGGAGAAAGAAGACATTATAATGAAAACTCATTTAACTTTAGTGTAATTGCTTTGATGAAATAGTTTATGTTAATAGTCAAAGGAGTTTCGCATAATTTGCTAATCTGCTCTATAAATGCAAGAAGCATTAAAATAGAGTAAAAAGAGAAGAGAAAAAAACTTTCCTAATCTATGTTCTTTTTTGTCATTGCCCTGATTGAAGGGCAAATGAACAATAGAAAAGAAGAAATGTATTTTTCATTCTTGCTAGAACTGGGTCGCCAATGAAATTGTCACTTGAAGTTTCGCAAGATCTAATTAGCACCCCACACTCCATCGCCATTCCCAAAGAAGGCCCATCTGCTCATCCCACTGGAGAAAGCTCTTTCCCTGAGTGGGATGTGTCTCTAATGGATGCAGTGACAGGAGGCTATTTCTCAGCCCTTCAGGGTAGTTCAATGGCAGGCTCTGTGTTCGATGTTCTGTACTTAGAAGTTGACACAATGTCAATGCAGCATCCTCAGGAGCAAGGAGAGCCTTGAGGGTAATTCACTGCACATCTTTGCTTTCAAGCCATCAATATGTTTGAGACTGGTTCTCTATTATAAGTGAATGCATCTAAGGAGCAAAATCATTACTGAATTTAAACTAACTCTTGTAAGTCATTCACCTATGACATATCCAACCATTCATTACTATACTCTTACTGTCGAGGAGCCTAAAACACAGACGAGTGTTGAAGGCACCAGTGATAAATCTACTAATTGTAAATGAGCCAATAGCAAGGTGGAATGGTTTCTTTAAATAAAACAAATGCATTCCAGGAATTTGCTACTGGTTTCATCTTAAACATCCTGTCACTCAGAAATGTTCAGAAGTATTCATCACATCAGTATATTTTCTTGAATTTCCCAACCACAGAAAAGACAAGAGAAATCTCTTAAAATCCTGGCTGGAAAAAGAAGATTTCCCAGTCCCACACTTAAACATTTTTACATTTTTTTGATTTAGTTGCTTTAGGGAGAGCCCCGCTTACCTAAATGGCTCTAATGCACATAGTTAAAATGCACATTGGTAGAAACACTACAGACTACATTTGGTATTATTGTAAAATATGAAGATGTGGGTCCCATTGTCTTTCTCTATAAAAAGTATGCTAAAATTTTATTCTATAAAAATACTTAAATTCATGCATATACAGGCAAATGCATAATGCCAGGGGGTCACAACAGAATTGTTAGCTTTGTAACTGATAACCTGATACTAGAAGGTTTCTTATTTTTACTTATCATGAAAAATACAACAATACTGTGACAAATACATACACATGTAAAACTGCCTGTAGGGATGAATCAGGTAGATTTTACATAAAGAGACAAGAAGCAGAGGAATGAAGTGATTCCAATAAACAGATACCTTAGCATTGCCTAGTAGAGGACATTGGATAATTTTGACAAAGTCATGAAAAGCATATTGCTTCCATGATCTTTCAGAAATCTATAAATCAGATCAGTGAAAAGTGGGAGACTGCAGAGTCAGACAGTATTATGAAGAGAGGTTTAAGAAACAGGGCAGAGAAATTGGAATCGTTTTTCCTTGAGGTGTTTGTTTTTGTTTAGGTGGACGGATGAGAGAGAAAGCATTCAGATCTAATTGAATTTGCTTATAATAAAGTATCAAAGAAATTATAAATTCAAATTGGGGTGAACTACAGGTAAGTTAGAAGTTCTTCACTAGGTTTTTATTTTTAATATTAGCATGAGGGGTGTTTTAAAATGAAGAAAAGAAATTTCATCTTAGAAAACCCCAAATGAAGATTCAAACATATCTAAGAAACACTAAGGTTTAGGGCAGTTTGTATTTGTTTGTCTGTGTGTCCAAATGTTTAGAATTGAAGTGCTTTCATATGGGTAAAGCTTTAACTTCAAAATGAAGATAATCAACATAGAAAACTTTGGAAAAAAGCAAAAAAGAACCTCCTAGGCGCTGGGGATACAGCTCAGCAGTCCAGCACTTTACCGGCAGGCACGAGGTCATGATTTCGATCCCTGGTACCAAAAAAAGAAAAGAAAACAAAACAAAACAAAAAACCCACTCAGTCATACTGCACACTAAGTCTTTATTGTTTGAAACTCTGGTAACTCTGGTACGTAAAATGTTTTATTTCAGTTCCTTTTTTATTTAATTATGAGGGAGGGTTGAAGTGATCACAAGCTGACTGTCCAGTTGTATTTCTCTTTTTTGATAATTCCTCTTTGTGTATCCATTGGGATGTTTATTTTTCTTATTGATATATATGATACTGTTTCCTCACAAAGAAAAGGACATGAACCACGAGGGGAAAAAAGGTTCCTACTTTCCCTTCCCCTACTTTAATATGTCCGAAATTATTTTCACTCACTTGTGCAACTAGAGGGAAAGTTTGGCTTCCTTGTACTTACGGGTCTTCCAGGTAATTATTTTTCCTCTCATTTCACTTTCCTAAATTGAACAGTCTATCTCTTAGTTGGCATATCATCTTGTTATATCTATATTCCAAGAAAATTTTAAAATATTCTCATAAATTTAAAAAGTGCATTAATGTCCTAGAAGGGAAGCTTGTGTAGCCTCTTTCAGAGGACACCGAGTCTCAGTACCTGGCAGCCGGCTCCTGCGCTGACAGCTCACTGACAAGCCGCGGGCAGCTCCCCCTGCATGAGGATAACTGTGCCCCTCCACCGCAGGCTTCTTGAGAGACTGCCTGTGAACTAACAAATGGTCAATCATTATCTCTGGGTTTGTTTCTTTGTCTGAGATTACAGCATTATAATCATTTCTAATAGCTCAACCAGTTTTAACTGTGATATTCTTTAAAATATTACCATGCACTGACAGACTTGCACAGAGTAATTATCAACGAAATGGGAAATACAGGTATCCTTTTCTAAGAATCAGCATTCCCATCCTCTCTCCAAGTGGTGTGCTTTACCTGACAGCTCTAAGGAAGGGCGTTTTTAAGAAGGCAGGGTTGACCTCTCTGACTTCAGCCTCTTCAAGCTGAAACATAACAGTTCTCAGACGCTCTGGTTTCCATCAATAACTCATTTTACATCTATCTTATAATTTATTTAAAAGGTTTTAAGATATTTGCGGAGTTACTGTCTACCACCTGTTATTTTAATATAGTCCAGAAGTTTATTTTCAATCTGAAGCAATTTTTCCAGCCCGTGTTCTTACCAAATCTATCATCATTGTGTTCTATCCCCAGTTTTGCAAACTGCACCCATTCTCCTCTTGACTTTCACAGAGACTGAAAAGCTCTTTGTCATTTCATCTTTCTCATTATTACTTTTCCTCGTGAGTTACATAGTTGAACATAATATTCCTGCTGAAAAGGAGGTTGGGAGTTAAAAGTCAGACAGATCTGTATGGGTCCAAGTCTCAGGGCTTCCCTTTCTGACTGAGTAACCTGGACAGGTTTCTTCCCTAACCATCAGTTTTCACATCTTTAAAGTGGGGACAATACCTACATCACAGCATCTGCATCGCCTGTGAGAATGACAGGCAGTGTCAAATGTATAATACTGGTACATCCTCAGTGAATTCAAGTTACTTTTATAATGAACACATCTTGTACGAGGAGAGAGTATTTGAACAACACTTCAGAAAGAGTTCTAAAAACAATAAAATGAATTATTCTAAGTATCTCAGAGGTATACAATCATATAAGAGAAAATGAGACTGGTTTTGATCATTTATTTAAAAAATATTAATAGGAGTCCACTATGTAACAGAGATTCCCCAGGAGCTAGTGATGTTGTGGTAGGCAGAAATGATAAGCTCACTGCCTGCATACATCCTTAATGAGAGGGGACAGACAGTAAACACATATCAAGTGAACCGATCGAATGATCTTAAGGATACGGGGGCTGTGGAGGAAATAAAGTGAGTCAGTGAAATAAAGAGGGGATGAATGTGCTGGGGCGTAAGAGGAATGGAGACTTGGAGAAGCTGGATATGGAAGTCCTCTCTAATGTAACAGGTGGACTGAAACCTGATAAAAAGAGCCTGTAATAAGAGATGCAAACAGTCAAGGCACAAGAGTACCACACAAAGGAAGGAGACCCTCATATGGAACAAGGGGACCCTCCTGTGCAGTGGTCAGAGAGAAAAGGAAAGCTGATGTGAGTGGAGCTACGGCTGCAGGAGTTGGGATGAGATTAGGTGAGCAAGGCTGGTGGTGGCCGGATTAAGTGGAGTCTAGTAGTCACGGGAGGAACTTGAATTGCCTTCTGATTTTAAGGGGCAGTCATTGGAGTCCCTTGGAAAGATAGTGAAAAGGTCTGATTTAGGTTTTTAATAACTCTTTCGGCTGTCTAATGGACTACAGAAAACAAGGGGGAAGGGGAGAGGCCAGTCTAGTGCCAGTGCTGTAAATCCAGCAAATGGTAAGTGATGGTTTAAAAAAAAGATAGTGAGACATTAACAGGTTTGAGATACAGTGAAGAAATAGCTGAAGGAATTTACTGGTAGTTGGTATGTGAGGAGCGTTAGGAGAGAGTAGAATCGAGGGTAACTGAGTTTACCCTGAGATCAGTGTGACACTGAGACAAGCAGGCTACTGCAGTGGCTGTGAGTCATGTCCTGCACACACAGGCCAAGTATCCCATCTTCGTCTCTTACTAGTTTGGATCAAGTTGCTTAATCTGTTTACCTCAGTTTCCTTTTGTATAAAGTCACAATCCTAACAGCGCCTATCTCATAACTGTACCTTAAAGTTTAAATAATTAATTACACATCAAGTACTTAAAACAGTTCTAGCTTTGGGCATTCATTGGTATTAAAGGGTCCTATTTTATACTTCATAGGTTTATGATACTTACCAGATGTCCAAATAGAGCTGTACAAGCAGTTAGGTATTCAAGTCTTGAATTAAAGGAGGAATAAGACTGAAAAATATAGATTGGTAGCACATTAGTATACTGGGAGCATTTACAGTCCTGGCACTGGATAAAATCAACTAGGAAAAATTAGTAGACAGAGAATAAGAGAGGACCAGTGTGGACTTCACCATTAAGGTCATGCTCAGATAAATTCAAATGTCACAGAAATGGCTAGAGAGTCTTAACAAATTCTTTATCTCCTCTTTATTTTTAGAGAATACTTTTCTTAAATTAATTCAAACATTATCATTTGAAACTCTGGATCATAATCTGCTCTTTATTATACGTGTCATGTATATGTTTTCCTGTCAGATTATGAGTGCCTCATGGTAAGATTATGTAGCATTCATCTTTTCTGTCCCTGATTATCCCTATAACAGAGTAAGAAAGGTAGTGTCCCTCAATCAATGTCTGTTGATATAATTATTTATGATGAATAATCTGTCATTTCCTGGGCAAAATTTGAAGATCTAGTGGCTGGAGATATGGATCAACTTGTTCTAGGGGAAAAGGTTATCTAGACTGAATTGAAGAAAAACTTGACCCCTTTGGAAAAACAAAGATAGATCCAGCTCATAACATTATCTTCCTATAACCTATTTTTCTGTTTGTATAGATGAAAAATGAAAAGATGATGACTCTTTGGGCTTGGGCAAACTCAGACCTATACAAGTTGTGAGACATGAATGAGTTACTTAATTCATTATAATTCATCATCTCATTTTTTAAGACAGGTTTGATACCATCTTTGGCCTCATAAAGTTTGGCAGTCTGCATGAGTTTGTGGCTAGAATAAATTGAAAATTCATGGTGTTGATTTACTTATCTCTTCTATAAAATATACTTATGAAAATATTTTTTGCACTTGTTTATTTTATTCTCAGTGCACAGACCATCATTACGTGTACTCATAATGTCACTTAATGAGAGAGATACATTCTGAGAAATGCATTGTGAGACAAATTTCATTATTGTATGACTATGCATGGTGTGTACTAAATGTTATGTGATAAGTCTATCACTGAATGTGACTTCTTGATGCAATCAAAGGACAGTAAGCAGCAGATGTATGAAGCCCCTGTCAGTAGAACAGAGAATAAGGTTCCACAGTATATGTTTTTATAAATGGAAGGAGTACACTCTGAAATAATAATAAGTAGTATAGCCTGATAAATACACAAGCCAATAACAGCCATTTATTGCCATGAATTGTGTAACATACAGAACAGTGTGGGCTATATTTTTTACTGGCAGTGCTGTAGGTCTATGAACACCAGCATCACAGACACATTAGTAATGCATTTTGCTACAGTGTTACAATGACTGCCACTTCACTACTCAATTTAGAAATGTTTCAGCTTCTTTATAATATGGAACCACCAATATTGTTGACTGAAACATCATTATGCAACACATGATTTTATATGTAAAACAGTGTAACCCAGTGGTAGATTATGTGTGTGTATGTGTGTATGTATGTGTGTAGCCTGTGGATTCAAAAGTATACAGGACTATAAAAATGTACTTTGGCTTTTACATAAATCATTTTACTTAATTCTAAATGAAACTATATCTGCAACAAGATCTTTTATATATAAAATTGCAGGGAATTGTTACATGGTACTAATTTCTTGCTTTTAAACAGACCGAGCAACATCTAGAGCCAAAGACTGTTATGGTTTCATTATCTTCTGCCCCCAGAGGATGAACTGTGTTAATTAAGTATGTTTAAAGGGAAGGAAATGCATCTTTGCTATATCCCCATTCAGCCACTGTCTCTTTACTTACTGATGCTTATTACAATTTATTAACTGTGAATTATGCCTCGCAGAAAATTAACCCTTCTTTCTTCACTCAATTTACCAGATATAAAAGTTGCATAGAGTTACAAACCAGCCAGTCGACTTCCTGAGATATAGATATGAAACAATTTCCTGCAGCATTGAGCCTCAGAAGATTTAACAGCTTTTGTGAATCTAGTACCAATGCTCATTTTCAAGCCACGAGCAAACATATAAATCATTTTCAGCACAGTGTACCTGTCTTTAGAAAGCTGTTTACAGCCATGTATATTTATTAGTTTTTCATGATTTCAAGCAATATATTTCTTTGTCCTCTCCTTTTCTTTCTGTATGCACATTCGCACACATGCATGCGTGTGCACACACACACACACACACACAAGTTCTTATCACAAAGCCTTTCTGATGCATCACAAAAAACAGCCTTTGGGGATTGTTATCCCGCCTCCACCCACTTAAGTCCTTGTGCTGTTGCTTCAGATAGTTCCTTAAATAAACTGCACCTTTTCCTGTTCAAGAATGTTTACAAGTTCCCTTTTAGCCAATTGTCAAGAACTGTGAAGCGTTTGAGATTTCACATGCATGCTTACAAGCCAGCCTGTCACAGTTTATGGATGCCGACAGAAGGCACAACACTCTCAAGTCAGAGAGAAAGAATTTATTGCTCACAACAATAGCAATAGCCAGAATACCAGCATTTGAGTTGGTCTCCAAGTTCCAGTTGCTATAGGCTGCCATGAAGAGGGCCAGTTGCAATGTGCACATGTAATGGGCTGCATTTTAGGAGAAAAACTCAAACTTTGGGAACCCAAATCTTTTGTAATAGGCAGCAAACGTGAACTACCTTTGCTCCAGAGGTAAACGTTGTACTTTTTTTATACTGAATTATAAGCAAGCTTGCCCTTTGCTCCAAAGTAAGATGCTAACTCTTATCTTGCAAGGCTTTTTACACAGATCCTTGAGGACACTCCAGACCGAGATGAATCAGTACCCCTACTCACAAGGCATACAGAAACACAAGAGTACTCTTGATTGTCTTCCAATATCACAGAAATAGTATTGTCTGGATGGGTATCACAGTTTAATAATGTTTTAAGTATATTTTCTTTTATCGTTAATATGGATTTGGGCTCAATGAACACGTAATCCCCAAATCACATGTTCTCTTGCAAAGAACGTCCTAAGTTCCTTTTTTTTTTTTTTTTTTTTTTTTTTTTTTTTTTTTTTTTTTTTTTTTTTTTTTTTTTTTTTTTTTTTTTTTTTTTTTTTTTTTGTGGCACTGGGGATTGAACTCACAACCTCGCGCTTTGTCAGACAGGCGCTTAAGTCACTAAGCCAAACTCCTAGCCCTGGTTTTTTGAGGCAGGGTCGCACTATGTAGCTCAGGCCGGCCTTGTGCTCGCGTTGTAGCCCAAGCAGGCCTCGAACTCACAAAGTTCCTCCTATCTCAGCTTCCCAAGTGCTGGGATTAAAGGGGTGTGCCACCACACCCAGTTGCCTTTTTTTTTTTTTTTTTTTTTTTTTTGCGGTACCAGGGATCGAACTCACAGCCTCACGCCTGCCAGGCAGGTGCTTAAGCCACTGAGCCAAACTCCCAGCCCTCCAAGTTCCTTTTTATCTAAATGAGATTCAGTTTTTTCCTCAGCTGTAAAATGAATTAAATAATGGTACCTAATTTGATGAGTTATTAAGTAGATTAAAAGAGTCCATACACAGTGCTTATGACAGATCCTGATATACATTCAGTGTATGTTGTTAAATAAATACTAGTTTTGATTACAATTACTTTTGACTATACTCTGATGAGAAGTAGTTATATTCCTCTTTCATTAACCACCACCTATTGACAAGTGTACATTGAGAGTGCTTATTTGACTTTTGTTGGTACAGAAATAGTATTTATCAGGAAAGTATAGACATTTAAGGAAATATTTTTAAATACCTATTATGTATTTTAAGTTGATTACTTGATCTAGTGCTTCCACATGTTTCTCATTTATTTTAAATAGTTCCTAAATGTATTATTTTAGAGAGTAATAGACTGAGATTCAGACATAACTCAAGGCCACACAGTTTGTAAATGGGAGAGCAGGAATCAAACTCTGACTCCAGTGTGACTCTGTGCCTTTAAGATTTTTCACAATTGCTTATTACTTCACTCAACTCTATCTTTTTTGAGGGTCTATGGATTAGTTGAAAATCCACTCTGCTTTCCAAGTTTCATTGTCAATAAGAATAGTAGCCTCACAGTGAGAAGAGATATTGGGGATCTACCTGTATTCTTCTAAAGGGAAGATGTAAGTCAGAAGATACAAAGTAACATATCTATAGGATGGAAAGCTCTACAGATCCAATGTATGGCACAGGATTGCAGCTAATATATTATTACTGCAATTGAGATGCTTACTGAATGAGTGGGAAAATTTTTTTTAGAAAAAGGGTAACTACATGAGTTAGATATATTAATTTTCTTCATTATGCTAACCATTTTATTATGCAAATATATCCTATAACATCAGGTTATATACTTTAAATATACACAATAAAAATTATTTTTAAAAACCAATTTACCAGATTTGACCAGAACTTACGGCCTAAATGCTATCTTTCATTCCACAGTTGCCAGATCCATAGTCTCATTCAATGTTTTTCTCATTCTTTTTAAATATATGATTCTTAGTTTACCTCTTTCAAATATCTCTTGTGAACCTTACTTGCAGTGTGACATCTTTGAGAAATCCAAGCTTGACTTCCATTCTATGGTATGTTGGCTTTTACAAGAGGGATTAAACAGAAAATGTTGTGATAATAAATGTGTAACCACTTTAGTTATTTTTCTCTCATTGCTGTGACAAAATATTTGACATCCAAAATTAAAGGAGTGAAGGTTTATTTAGCTCACAGTGTGCAGAGGTTTCATTCCATAATTGGCTGGTTCCAAGGCAGGATGGTTTGGCAGCGGGGCATCACAGAAGAGAACCAGTTCCCGGCAGGCAGAAGACAGCAAAAGCAAGCAAGGAAGGGGGAAGAAAGGCCTCTTTCTGTCCCTTAAATTGTATGCAGACTACCAAGATTAGGGCAGTAAAAAAACCAATCAGTGGATTGATTTAATAATCACTCATCCTTAGTCCTAGTTACCTTATTACTGGCATTGCACCATGAATCAATCACACTTTCTAGATTCAGCCAACTCTGAAGAAGCCCCACCTATGACTGCATAAGGCTTTGGAGAGACATCTAGACACAAGCCATAGCATTCCTCCTCTAGTACCTCAAAGACTCATGCACATCCCTTTGTGCAAAAGGCATTTAGTCCATCTCTAAGTGTTGTCAAAATTCTAACAGTTTCAGCATTGCCGAAAAGTTCAAATCCAAAGTGTCCTCTGAGATTTAAGGCAAAGTCATAGCTGTAAGCCTCAGTACAAAGGAAGACAAAGTTAAACACTTCAAACATACAATGACACAAGATAAACATTGCCATTCCAAAAGATACAAATAGCGTGATACAAAGCAGTGGGACCATAGCAAGTCCAAAATCCAGCAGGGCAAACATTAAATCCTGTAGTTCCATGTCTAGCATCCAAAGCAATCTGTGGTAAGATGTGAACTCCAATGGGCTTGAGTGGTTATGTTTCTATAGCACTTCCAGTGGTTGGCTTCCAGGGCTTCTCTCTTGGGCCAGCTCTGCTTCTTTCTTGCAGTTTTTGTCAGATGATTCAGGTTCCTAGCTTCTCCAAACTTCTGGGATCTCCAGTGCTCCTTTAGCTTCACACTCACAGCTTCATACACTGCTTGACCTCCTAGGTCTTCTTCTGAAATCTGTGTGGAAGCCTTCCTACAACTGACATCCTGCATGCACCTAAAACCAGCACCACGTGGATAATGCCGAGGGTTGCCACTAGCTAGAGCAATAGCCAGGCTTTCATCTCTCTGTGACTGCAGGGATGAAGTGCCTGGATCTCTGAGCACTCTGAACCCAAACCCAAGGAAGAATTTCTGTAGGCCACTGCCTTCTGGAACATGGTGCTCTGGGGCTGTCTTCTCAGAACAGTCTTTCACCTTTGCAACTCTGAGGCTGCAAAGACTAGTATCCTGTGGGTTCTTGTGTTGTCCTCAGGCCATCTTTTCTACTGTCTTCTTCTGAAATACTTGGCTTTTCTTTGCTATTGGCTCTTTTTTCAGTGACCAATTTCTTTTCTGTTCCATCTTTGCAGGCAGCAACTTTACTGGAGTTGTCTTTGTGGCCAAACTCAGAGTATTTTGAATCACTCTACTGGGCTCTTTGCTCTTGATTCACAGTGTAAATCTGGCTACAACCCCCCAGCAGTGGCCATACCATAGCCTCAACATTACACTGCCTTCAGATTTCTTCTGCAAGAGTAATTAGTCTGCCACCCTTAATCTCAGGCAAAGGCTTTGAATGCAAGCAAAATACAGACCAGCTTTCTGCCAAGCCAAAACACAAATGTTCTGGAATCCAGCAGCCAATCGAATCCATCTTCCCAGTAGAAACCTCCCAAGCCTGGACTTTACTGGCATTTTTTCTATCAACATCCTGGTCTTCTGAGTTCTGACCAGAATCTCTCATCAAGTACCACTTGAAAATAATGAATTGATATTATAATATCAGGCAAGCCAACCAATGAATATAACACACAGAGTAGTAACTGGGAGAAAGTGTTGCAACTGATGACATTGTTGAATCCAGATACGTGACCTTGTTTAAATTAATCGTTCTTGAGTTGTGTTTTCATTACTATTACTGTTATCATTATTACTATTTTGTGTCTTTGTTCTTCAGATGTAAAGAAAAGGGAACTGTTATTCATTTTTCACTTTTTAGTAACAGTTTTGTTTCCCTTTTGTTAATTTTGTTTTTGTGTTTTTCCCCCTTTAAAATTTGTAGGAGAAAAAAATAACAGATGATGTGTCGTGATCTCATGGAAAAATCAGAACACGAAGCCAAAAAGAAAAATTTTTACTCTGTCAACCTGATTAATTTTCCTGAGGAGTTGGCTTACTGTGTTGACTTTTATCTGTCACACTGAGCTTTCAGGGACTACTACCTAGCTGCCCAGCCATGCTGTTTCTTTGTATCTGCCTAAAGTCCTTTCCCAGGATTTCCATAGAGATTTTTTTATTGTCTTCTATACTACTACCATTTGGAGGAGCTTTGCTACTTTACTTGAACGTGATAATGAGTAGGCTCTTCAGTTTTTCAGAGACACACTCCTCCCTTGTGGCTGTTTCTGTGTTTCTACCACTTTCTTCATAACTCTTCATCTCTGTAAGTCCTCTGTCCTTTTTATGCAGTGTTGTTAGCTGACATTTCAATTTTAATATCATGCAATCAAGTCACATTCCTAGACCTTGCTTAAATTCTGAGCTGTTTTCAGTTTATGTGGATTTTCATATATTTCCCTTTGCAGTGAGTTATGAAATAGACTAAGACTCAAACAATGTAGTAAAATCTTTTCAAAGTTTATCTTTGATTCATTGATATGATCTAGATCCTCATCTATACATCTCCCTGGAAATCTTCATTTTAATGGCTTTTTTCCAGTACCCCTAACGTTTTAAGACTTATTCAGACACCACCCACTCGCCCTCTGACACCTTCTTCCTGATTGAAAAAGGCATTTATGTATATGAGTCACCTCCTGCCAGCTTCACAGGAATTACATAAAAGCCATCCGCCAACCAGCTTGGCCTAAGGACAGAAAATCACAGTTAGCGTCGAGGTAAAAGTCATTCTTGCTTGTAGAGAATTACAATAGAGCATTTTAGGGCCTTAACTCTCAGGCCATCTTCCCTTAATCCACCTACTTTACTGTAAACTCATGGATGCTATGTTTTCATCAGTTTGGATCAGCTTCTTGGCCTAATAATATTAAATCCATTCTAAATACTTTTCATATTGAGTAGAAAAACAAAGTTAATTCATATTCAAGACAGATTATACATATTTTAGGAGGAAACAATGTAAGTTAAGGAATAAACACAATATTAGCAAAACTTATTGCTCCATGTTAACACAAAAAAGATTAATGTGGAAAGATATTTAAAGATAGAACTTAATGGCAGGAAAGTCAATCAGTGTGTTATTTTAAAAATGAATTAAAAGACTTGTTTATAAGTTATTATACATAGAAAATACATTGCTTAAGATTTTTTCATTCGTTTGTTTCTGGACAAGATATCCAGATCACGTAGAAATATGATTTTGAATCCTCCATTTGCCTCTTATTTATTGGGTGTATGCAAATCTCTTAAGTGTCTGAGCTTTTATTTCCTTACATGAAAAGTTGTAAATAGTTCATGGCCTCCCTCCTGAGTTGCTGTAAAGATCAAATAAGTTGTGAAAGCTTTCTGAGAATTAAGAGGGATAATGCAGTCATGTCATTACATTGTTTTACTTTAAAATCAAAGTTGCATTGTTCTAGTATCTTTATTATTATTCTCTTGGTGGCACAAAACATAATACTCCATTGAAGCAAATACACGTGCTTGGAATGCCAATTCACTGTTTCTTTCTGTTAGGTCTTTTCTAGATTTTGGATTTCCACCTTCACAGATGGTTGTAGGGTCCCTGTGCTGTCTATTATTGTATAAGACCATTAAGAAAGCAAGGAGAAGGTGAACTGTTTTGTAAAGAGGACTCTGGATGGTTCCATTATTTCATATTCTTTTCCTTTGCACCAGCTCTTCTACCTACATATTCATAGAACCTCAAAAAAAGTCTTTGGTATTTCTCCAAACACCTTACCCTAGTGCTTCAGGGTGGTAAGCTTTTCTCAACTGTAAGCATCCCTAGCCAGTTCCGGTTTGCCCTGGTAATTTGGGGGTGACACAAATCATCATTGCCTACTAGAACTGGAACTTTGGCTGCCAACCCAGAGCTTTGCCAGTGTTCATACTTGCTCATGAATGAGTAGTGGTAGTGGTGGGATGGGTTGCACGATGTGTCTCTGAAAATGATGGTTTTTTAGAGATTTTCTTCCTACTTTCCTACCAAGCTTTCTTTTCCTGTTATGAAGGGCCACACACAGAGGATAAAAGTGTGCATAGTCAAGGTCACAAATGGGCTTCATAACTTCTCCCTAAAAGGAAGAGTTCCAAAATCAGAAGCTTAAATTTTAATGGATGGAAGGTTGATTTTACCAATTCCAAATTGGGGCTGGCTTCCCAAAGTAGAATCTGTGGGATGTTGTCAGATACAAGTGGAGAGGATCTCTCACAACAAGGAAATTCATCATCTGAGGGATGTTATAGGAGAGAAAGACTATGACATCATTTCTGTTTCTTCGGGTTTCAATTCTCACCCTTGCTCAGGGTGAAACTGAAAATAAGTTGAAACAGTTGGCAATATAATCTTAATCATCAACTGTATTTTCCATGAAATTATCAGTTAAATAACAGGAAAGTCAGGCATACCAATAAGCCCTACATATATATCAATTTTTAAAATTCTGTGAATAAAAATAATAGCAAAGAGAGAACTTTTAATTCTATTTTAAACCTTTCCTTCTAAAAATAATCATTATGCAGAATGTGATGAAATCAGATCTTAAAGGTTACCTGCATTTATCGTCAGACAGTTTTCTGTGAATAAAACTTTGGTCCAAATAGAATGTACATTTTTCCCTATGCTAAAATAGTGTATTTAATTGTAGATGGGAAGCATACTGATGATATTCACAAAATGCAAATAAAGACAGCTCCCAATTTATGATGGGTTGACAATTTTCAGTGGTACAAAAGCCATATACTTTAGGTAATAACCAAAATTCAAATTTTGAATTCTATTTTTTTCCCCCTGGGCTAATGATACAGAACAATCATTCTGTTTTTTTTTCCACTTATACTATGATAAATATATACTCAATAAATTACATGATATATCCAGTACTTAATTATAAAATATGCTTCATGCTATATGGTTTTATCAGGTTCTAGGCTAATATAGGTGTTCTTTGCATATTTAAGGTAGGCTAGGCTGAGCTATATGTCACACGTAAGGTGTGTTAAGGGCATTTTTATCTTATGGTACTTTCAAACCATTTAAGATGGACTTATCAGGGTGTAACCCCATCATAAATCAAGTAGCATCTACAACATGAAACTCATAAATTACCTAAACTAAGTGCTCTTTCTCCTCAGCTGACTCAAAATAAGGAGTAGAAGGGTGTGATTTGATACACGTTGTCCCTGCTCACAGTACGAGGCTCCCTGGGAATGCAACCCTGCCACTCTCAGTCTAGTCACTGCAGTGACTAGTGTCATTACTATAGTTTTTTTTTTTTTAATTTAAGCGAAGAAGAAAAAAAAGACATATATAACAAAGACAACAAGCAAAAGAGACAAACGACTAGAGTAAATGCATAACAGTAACATTGCAGGTTTACAAAACAGGATGATAGAAACTTGACAATGGTTCGCAATATTGCATATCGTTATCTTTAAAATGGTTACTTACATTAACAGATACAGACATGTAAAACTGATCCGATCATATGAGTATTAATTGTTCTTTCTCAATAACGAATACATTCAGCAATGTGTTCATTTTAGTTATCTTACATATACATATATACAGATTTATATCTTTTCCTTTTCCCTTTTCTCTTTCCCCCTTTTCCCTTCCCAATTACTTTTGCTCTTCGAGCTGCTTTTTACCCTTACATAGTATTTATTATAGATTTCCCACTTCTGGGCATTTTCCCAGAAGAATTGAAAACATCATACCACAGTGATATCTGTGCACCCATGTTTATAGCAACACAATTTGTGATAGCCAGATCTTGGAAACAACCCAAGTGCCCATCAATCAAAGAATGGATAAAAAGGTTGTGGTATTTATATACAATGGAGTACTACTCAGCTATTAAGAAAGATTGCATTGAGACTTTTATAAGTAAATGGTCACAACTTGAGACCATACTCATAAGTGAGATAAATCAAACCCACCTGTGTAAATACCATATTGTCTCCCTAGTGTAAGAAACGGAAAAAGTATATATGATCAATTACTATAGTTTTTATAGCAATGATGGGAGTTTTTACTGGAGCTGTAGTAATGAGTTTGAAAACAAACAAACGAACAAACTGCAGTTTACTTTTGGGTCATCTCTAAAACATTTTCTTCAAATGACCAAGACAATTCTTACTGTTGTTACAGAGGATCTTTCTAAAATCCACTTTCTAAACCACTGTGTATATTTTCAAACCAAAAAGTAAACAACTATGTCAATAGTAATTTCCTTACATCTTAGATGAGAGACTCAGGTATTAACTTATATCATCAATGTGCAGATTATTGCTGGCTCTCTGAGAGTTAATTGTTTTTATATACTATTATATCCTACTTAAAACAAACAAACAACAAAAAACCATGTCATTGTAAGACTATTCAATTAAGGCAGTTGACTTACATAGACTCATTCAACTCTGCATTAGTCCCATTTTTCAGTCCTATAATGAGATATCTGAAGCAGACTGACTTTAGAAAGAAAAGATTTTTAAATCATAATTCTGGAGGTTCAATGGCTCAACTCTGGTCAGGGCTGTCTTGGTTGTGTTACATCTTGGTGAGGGCACTTACAGCAGGAAGCAATCACATCTCAAAAGAGGAAGCCAGAGAGCAACTGGGGTCCCACGATCCTTCCAAGGACATGCCCCCAACTGACCTGAGAACTTTCCAATAGGACCTTGCACTAAACTACATCTCTTAATGGTCCCATGCACCCCAGGATTACCACCTTGGAGATCAGGCTTCCAACACCTGAGCCTAGAGAAACACGCAACATTCAAACTGTTGTATTCACTAACTGTTCCTCATCATGGCTCTGCTTCCACATCTTTGTTAGGCATCACTCCATCAGGACTTTATGCAGGGACTACAACTCCGCAGCAAATTTCTACCTGGCTTCCCAACTTTAAATCTCAGTTGAATCCACCATGATCCTGAATCTCCTGTGTCCCATGCACCAGTAAAACCAGTACCACAAAGACACCATCAAAGATCGCCGCTGGCACTGGCTGAACCTGAGCCAACCTGAAACATGGCTGCAGGGCACTTCCCTGGAAAATCAGTAGAACCCCGAGATGATTTGGGTAGTGAGCCCATCAGAAGCAATCTATCTCGGTCCCTGTAACAAAACTGCACTTCTAGATCTCTGAACCTGTGATGGTAAGAGTGGTCTCACCTTTGTGAGGTACTCTCAAGCCTTTTTCTGGTTGCCTCAAGAATTAGCAAGGCTTTTAATCTCTTCAGTACACAGACATTCCTCTGTGTCCTCCTCAGTGGCACCCTCCTGTGCCAAATATTTCCGCCTCTCTCTTGGCTAGGCCTCAGGTTTTCCAAATCTTTCACTTTGCTGCCTTTTGCCTCTGAAACTCATTTTAAATCTAAAAGCAGCCAATAATTCTGTGCTACAGCCTTGTTATCTTAAAATCTCTTCCCAGTAAATTAGCCCATCATTTGTTTTTTTTATTTTGATCTTTCACAAGTCATAGGGCATGGACACAATACAGTCAGGCTCTTTGCCACTGTGTAGCAAGAATGGCGTTGTATCCACTTTCCAACAGAATTCTCACTGTGTCAGCATTCTGGTCATGACCACATAGCCATTTTCTAAGTCATTCTGGCATTACCAAGTCCCTTTTCTCCTAAACTTTCACCAGAATGAAATGCAATATTCCAGTTACATTCTTGGCTTTTTCTGCTCCTTCAAACTAGTCCCACCTCTGCTTGTCACTCAATTGTAAAACTATAACGATATGTCAGATGTATAATAGCTTGAGACCAAATTTCCATATTTAGTCAGCTCATTAGTATAATGAGACACATGAGGCAGGTTAACTTTATGAAGAAAAGAGGTTTGCTTAGCTGACAGTTTTGGAGACTAAAAGTCTAAGCAGTGTGGGACAAACTGTGTCTCCCGATTGCATCACACATGTGGGAAAAAGAAATCACATACCACCTAGGAAGCCAGGGAAACTGGGGTCCTACAATTCCCTTTGCAGGCCATGCCTCCAATTAATTTAAGCACTTGCCCCAAGGCTGGTCTGAAACATTCCATACCATCATCGCCACTCTGATGACCAAGCTTCCAATATGAGGACCTTCGCAGGGCACAATTAAATACATCCAAGCCATGGCAAACTCGTATTTGTTATGTGTGGTACTGGACACATTTGTGTGAATACAACATATCCTAAAGTATTTTGAAAGTGTCTTAACCAATATTGTCCTTCTCTAAAATCATTGTTCTATACTAAAAGAGACATATATAAAGAGATCTGCTAAAGGTACGCTTTTAGAAATAATTCATATAATTTAATTTGTAGAACCTCTCTGCCTCAGAAATGGGCTATATAGATTTTCAGTAGTTTTTATACAATTATATATAACCTATATGAAATGGACAATTGTATCATTCACTACATTTAATTTTTGTTTTATATGATGTTATCTGTATAAAGAAAAATTCCTCTTTAGGGAACTGAATAGGTATCATCTTGGACCCCTTCTGGAGTAGCTAGGAGGCCTCTCTTTGGAGTAACTAGAAGTCATTGATTTATATCTGAACTGGGTCACTGAGAGATAATGGCAACTTGGTCAAAATAAAATAAAATAATGGCACCTTTCCCAGTTTGACAGTCACCTTAACAATTGTAAGTCAAAATGTAAATCAAACCTAAAACTTTCTTTTTTTTTTATTTAAGAGAAAAAAAAGACAAATATAAGACAAAAAGAAATAGAGACAAACAAATGACTAGAGCAAATGCACGACAGTAACATAGGTTTACAAAACAGGATGATAGAAACTTGACAATAGTTGCAGTATTGCATATAGTTATCTTCAAAATGATTGTTTACATTAACAGATATAGACATGTAAAAATTGACCTAATCATATGAGTATTATTCTTTCTCAATAACTAATACATTCAGCAGTATGTTCATTTTAGTTATCTTACATATACATATATACAGATTTATATCTTTTTCCTTTTCCCTTCCCTCTTTCCCCCTTTTACCTTCCCAATTACTTTTGCTCTTTGAGCAGTTTTTTACCTTTACATAGTATTTATTGTAGATTTTGGATCATATATACTTTGTCAGTTTCTTACACTAGGGAGACAATACAGTATTTACACATGTGGGTTTGATTTATCTCACTTATGAGTATGATCTCAAGTCGTGTCCATTTACTTATAAAAGTCTCAATGCAATCTTTCTTAATAGCTGAGTAGTACTCCATTGTATAAAAATACCACATCTTTTTTATTCATTCCTTGATTGATGGGCAGTTGGGTTGTTTCTAAGATCTGGTTATTACAACTTGGGTTTCTATAAACATGGGTGCACAGATATCACTGTTGTATGATGTTTTCAGTTCTTCTGGGAAAATGCCCAGAAGTGGGAGAGCTGGGTTGAATGGGCTCTCTAATCCTAGCTTCTTGAGGAATCTCCACACTGACTTCCACAGTGGTTGCACCAGTCTACACTCCCACCAACAGTGGAGAAGAGTTCCTTTTTCCCCACAGCCCCTCCAGCATTTGTTGTTGGTTGATTTTTTAATCTTAGTCATTCTTTCTGAAGTGAGATGGAATCTCAGTGTTGTTTTAATTTGCATTTCCCGAATGACCATTGATGTTGAACATTTTTTCATATGTTTATTTGCTGTTTGTATTTCTTTCTCTGAGAAGTGTGTATTCATCTCAGATGCCCTTTTTTGGATTGGGCACTTGAATTTTAGGGGTCTGATTTCTTTTAATTCTTTATATGTTTTAGATAGAAGTCCTTTGTCTGATGGACAGTTGGCTAAGATATTTTCCCAGTTCATGGGTTTTCTTTTCACTCTGTTGGAGATTTCCTTTGACATGCAAAAACTTTTTAGTAAGATGAGATCTCAGTTGTTGATTCTGGAAAGTGTTTCCCGTGCAATTTGATTTTTGTTCATGAACTCTCTGCCTACTCCTATATCATCAAGATTTTTATCTACTCTGTCTTCTAATAAGTTTAGTGTCTCTGTTTTACTATTTAGATCTTTCATCCATTTTGACTTTTATTTCAGTGCATGGTGATAGACTTGGATCTAGTTTTAGATTACGGCATATAGAAAGCCAGTTTTTCCGGCACCATTTGTTAAAGAGGCTATCTTTCTTCCAATGTACATGTTTGGCCCCTTTGTCAAAGATGAGGTGGCTGAGTGTATCTGTAGTTGTGGCTGTATCTTCTAATCTATTCCACTGATCTTCAGGTCTGTTTTGATTCCAGTACCATGCTGATTTTATCACAGTAGCTTTGTAGTATAGTTTCAAGTTGGGGATAGTGATGCCTCCTGCTTTCCCTTTGTTGCCCAGAATTGGTTTGCTATTCTAGGTCTTTTCTGGTTCCAGATGAATTTCAGGAATGCTTTCTCTAGCTCTGTGAGGTAGGCAAGTGGTATTTTGATTGAGCTTGCATTAAATCTGTAAAATAATTATGGAAGAATGGCCATTTTCATGATGTTTGTTCTTCCTATTCATGAACAGGGAATATCTTTCCATTTTCTGAAATCTTCTTCGATTTCCTTCTTCAGAGTAATGTAATTTTCACTGCATAGATCTTTTACTTCCTTTGTTAGACTGATTCCTAAAATTTCATTTTTTAGGATGTTATAGTGAAGGCTGTGGTTTCCCTTATTTCTCTGTCAGTGACTTTGTTGTTTGTGTACAGGAATGCTATTGATTTTTGAGTGTTGACCTTGTATCCAGCAACATTACTGAATTTGGTTATTACTTCTAGAAGTCTTTTAATGGATTTTTGGGGGTCTTCCATGTAGAGTATCACATTGTCTGCAAATAATGACAATTTTACTTTTTCCTTTCCTACCCTTAATCCCTTTATTTCTTTCTCTTGTCTAATTGCTCTGGCTACTATTTCCAGAACTATGTTGAATAGGAGTGGTGATAATGAACATCCTTGTCTTATTCCTGATTTTACGTAGAAAGTTTTCAGTTTTTCATCATTTAGGAAGATGTTGGCTGTTGGTTTATGATATATGGCTTTTATAAGGTTGAGGTAGAGACCATGTATTCTGATTTTCTTTAGAGTTTTTATCATGAATGGGTGTTGGATTTTGTCAAAAGGTTTTTCTGCATCTATTGAGATGATCATGCAGTTCTTGTCCTTGGCCCTGTTGATATGGTGGATTACATGTATTCATTTGCGTATGTTGAATCATCCCTGCATTCCTGGAATGAATCCCACTTGATCATGGTGTATAATCTTTCTGATAACTTACTGTATTCTATTTGCCAGTATTTTATTGAGGGTTTTTGCATCTATGTTTATGAGGGAGATTGGCTTGTAATTTTCTTTTTTGGTTGGGTCTTTCTCTGGTTTTGGTATTCGGGTAATACTTGTTTCCAGGAATGTGTTAGGGAGACTTACTTCCCTTTCAATTTCATTGAAGAGTTTGAGGAGTGTTGGCATTAAGTCTTCCCTAAATTTGTTGTAGAATTCAGCAGTGAATCCGTCAGGGCCCAGATTTTTCTTTGTTGGTAGGGTCCTAATTACATTTTCAATTTCATATGAAATTGGGTTATTCAGCAGCTTTACATCTTCTTGATTCAGCTTTGGCAATTCATAGGTTTCTAGGAATCTGTCCATTTCTTCTGTGTTATCAAATTTATGTGAGTAAAGGTTTTCAAAGTAGGTGTTGATGATCTTCTGTATGTCCACAGGGTCTGTAGTGATTTTACCCTTTTCATTTCTTATTGCATCAATCTGAGTTTTTTCTTTCCTCTTTTTGATAAAATTGGCTAGGGGCTTATCAATTTTATTTACTCTTTCAAAGAACCAACTCTTCGATTCATTAGTTCTTTGTATTGTTTTCTTAGTTTCAATTGCATTAATTTCTGCTCTGATCTTGATAATTTCCTCCTTTCTTTGGGCTTTGGACTTGACTTGCTCTTCTTTTTCTAGAAATTTGAGGTGCAGCATTAGGTTGTTTATGTGTGTTCTTTCCATTTTTCTGATGTGGGAGTTTAGTGCTATAAATTTCCCTCTGAGGACTGCTTTCATTGTGTCCCACACATTCTGGTAATTTGTATTTGCATTTCATTCAATTGTAGATATTGTTTAACTTATTCTTTAATTTCTTCTGTGACCCATTAGTTATTTAGGAGAGTATTATTTAATTTCCATGTGTTTATGTGGTTGTTGTAGGTTTTTTTGTCGTTCATTTCCAATTTTACTGCACAATGGTCACATAATATGCATGGGATTATTTCAGTTCCTTTGCATTTACTTAAGCATGTTTTGTGGACCAGTATATGATCTATTTTAGGGAATGAACCATGCGCAGCTGAGAAGAATGTGTATTCTGATGTTGATAGGTGGAATACTCATTATATATCTACTAGGTCCATTTGTTCATAAGTTTGACTCAGTTCTGTTATTTCTTTGCTGGCTTTTTGTTTGGTTGATCTGTCTCTCTGTGACAGTGAGGTATTAAGGTCCCCCATTATAACTGTATTATTGTTTATTTGGTTTTTCATGTCCATGAAGAATTGTCTTACATAGTTGGGTGCTCCCATATTTGGTGCATATGTATTTATGATTGTAATCTCTTCCTCTTGAAGTTTTCCCCTAACAAGTATGTAGTGACCTTCTTTATCCCTTTTGATCATTTTCGGTTTGAAGTTCACATTGTTTTCAAACATAATAGCTACCCCTGATTTTCTCTGGGTTCCTGTTGCATGGAGTATTGTTTTCCAGCCTTTGATTTTTAGTCTCTGAATTTCCTTTTGAGTGAAATGTGTTTCTTGTACACAGCATATTGTTGGGTTTTGTTTCTTAACCCACTCTGCTAGTCCATTTCTTTTTATTGGTGAGTTGAGACCATTTGCATTGATTGATATAACTGATATGTACTGAATTATCCCTGTCATAATATCTTTCTGTTGGTGTTTTTCTACATTTTCTGTTTAATTATTTGCCCTGCTTAGTGGTTTCCTTTTGTTGTTCTTAAGATTGTGGCTATCTTTGTCTCTTTCTAGAGTGTCTTTCAGTACTCTTCGTAGTGTTGGTTTGGTGGCCATAAATTTCTTCAGTTGTTCTTTGTCATGGAATTATCTTATTTCTCCATCAATCTTTAAAGTTAGTTTTGCAGGGTACATCAATCTGGGTTGAAAGTTGTTTTCTTAACCCACAAACTGGGAAAATATCATAGCCAATTGTCCATCAGACAAAGGACTTCTATCTAAAACATATAAAGAATTAAAAAAAATCAGGCCCCTAAAATTCAAGGACCCAATACAAAAATGGGCATCTGAGATGAATACACACTTCTCAGAGAAAGAAATACAAATGGCAAATAAATATATGAAAAGATGTTCAACATCAATGGTCATTCGGGAAATGCAAATTAAAACAACGCTGAGATTCCATCTCACCCCAGAAAGAATGGCCAAGATTAAAAAATCAACCAACAACAAATGCTGGAGGGGCTG
>RJWM01017264.1:0-43541 GCA_004363535.1 Dasyprocta punctata | reverse complement strand
GCAATGGGAAAACCAACCAACACACCTGTGGTGGAAAGCACTTAAAATTCTGCTTTGCTCTTTCAGCTGTGATGCTCATGTTTTCTTGTAGGCTACCAGTTTTCCCCTGTAGAGTTCATGGGCAGGTCAAACATGGAGATGCCTGAGATTTCCTCTGCCTTTCTCCTTTTGAGGAATTTTCTCCTCCATTTCCAGCCTTTTGGCAGCCAAGAGCTCAGTATTTTGAGGTTTCATCCCACTAAAACGATGTTTTCTGAATTTGAGTTCTCTCCACACCATGATGACTGAGGCTGCTTTTAGGAGAAGGGTGGTATAAACGTGGCTCTGCTCTCACCACAGAATCTTTTTTGACTTCCAAGGTTCAGACTGCCTCCAGTTTCAGCCTGCTGCTTTTCCTTCTTCAGTAGCTTCCAGTAGTTGTGATTTAAGCTACTTAGTCCAGAGTTGATAATCTTTATGCACAAGAGGATTAGTCTGACAAAGATTATTTCACTATCTCTGAATCTGGAGCTCCAAGAACTGTTTAAATATTAATTGGTTTATGGTTGAGCAGATCAAGTAGGTAATATATATCCAAACCACAAATCACAGGAGAGTAGGCTGTGGCTACAAATTCTCAGGTATAATCCTTTATTTATACCCAGAACTCTGGCTAAGGCAGACAAATTCATTTGTCATCTTATGGAACCAAAGTTCATTTTTATTCACTCTTTTCTGGTGGTATGGTGTCTGGGAAGTCCAAACTTCATGAAGGGACCTCAAACCCAGGAAGGTCCTTGGCTTCATGTGTCTACCTGAGCTCTTCTCCTTGAGTGGATGGCAAAACCCAGTCTTTGCTACCATTGGCTCTAATAAGGCAAGAGCAACTTACTGTGTTTCTTTTCTACTCTCTTCTTTATTTTCAGAAAAAACTACTTACTTAATACACTATTTGATGTTTAATAGGACATGTATGCATTACATACTTAAAATAGAGCTCCTAAGTTTTTCCATCAACCCTCTTTCTACCCGATTTCTGCCTTCCAGTACAGAGCATAATCACTCACTTTCTCAAATATTCTCAGTTCTCCTCCACGATATATCTAGAATGTGCTCTTATCCCTGTCCACTACCATCACCCTGACTAGGCCCTGGCATCCAATCTGGAGCCTTGAGATGCCTCCTGTGGCTCATTCTCTACCCTTTGCCCATGTAGCCTCCATCAGAGCCCACAATGTCACCTCCCTGTGCTGCTTAAGGCAGCGTAATGGTGCCACATGGCTTTCTGTGAGACACCCAAATTCACAGCACAAAAACCACAAATCTCCCGGCCTCAATTCCCAGCACTCGTGCAGGCCGAGGAGCACACTGGTCTTAAACTTCTCTGCTCACTCACCATTCACGTCATTCTATATGGTGGAGAATGCACGTGCTGCACATCAAAACCTCAACTACAAGGGCAGCGGCTGATATATCGTATCATTCAGCGTGGCAACTGTACGCCTGGGATCCAGCCAGAGGAAAACTGGTTCTACAGGCTGAAGACATGGTAGTTTGCATTCACTGTTGCTGCTGTTGCTTGAAGCAGTAAAAAGGTTTAATGGAGTATAGACTGCCCACCGTTGAACATTTCTAGTCCAACTTGCCATCAGACTACAAAAGGTGGGTTCCCTCACTACCGTGTTCATCTACGGTATGCATCAGCAAGCCCAGCATAGTAAATATGCAGGGCACACAGTCTCTGGCGTAGTAAGTGCATTCTACAGTGTAAGGCTGAATTAGTTGAAGCAATCTGTAAACAAGTGGGTATAACTTGGGAGGTTGAGGTAGGAGGAGCGTTGTGAGTTTGAAGTCAGCTTGGGCTACAATGTGAGCAAGGCCAGCCTGAACTACATAGTGCGACCCTGTCTCAAAAAACTAGGGCTGGGAGTTTGACTCAGTGGCTTAAGCACCTCCCTGGCAGACACAAGGCTGTGAGTTTGATCCCTGATGCCACAAAAAAAAAAAAAAAAAAAACAAGTGGGCATAGTTTTCTCTCCATAAAGTTTCACTTATGGACATGAAAGTTTAGATTTTATGCCATTTTAATACATCATGAAATATTCTTTCATTTTCTCCCAGCCCCTCAGAAATGTTAAAACCATTCTCAGTCTACACCCAATGTACAGTGGTCCAGACGTGGACCCTGCAGGCTTCACTTTGCCAGCTCCTGAGCGGGAGCGTCGTCTGAGCCACGTCAGAGCGGCTCTTCTGTGTCTCCAAGGCCGGCCGTGGGGCACCTGGAGCAGACGCACTTTCCTCCTGGGCCTCACCTCCCAGGACAGTGTTGGTGTCGGCAGTCGGCAGTCTCGGACCTCCCAGACTCATGACAGAAGGCTCAATCTTCATCCGGGCACCAGTGCGGCTCTCCGAGCCAGTGCCAAGCCAGGGTCTCCAGGTGTCCGCCTCTCTGCCTTCCCTCCTCCGCCTGGGTCATGAGCAGCCAGCCATGCTGATGGCCTCAGAAGCCACAGGCAAGGCTGGGCCTGCTGCTGCAGGGAGCTGGGCTGCGTGGGGCTCAGGGAGTGCAGGAAGAGCCAGTGTCCAGACCTGGGCTGGGAGCGAGCAGAACCCCTCACTGAACCCCATCCTCATGGCCAGAGCCATCCTTCACTGAACCCCATCTCCTGTCACAGGGAGGCAAGACAGCGCACGCGGGGCTGAGCGATGCACTTGATGTGTGGCACTGCTGGCGGGGGGTCCCTTTGGCAGGAAGCGAGCTCACTGTGGCCCTATCTTGAAGGGGACACTGGGTGCCCTGACTCACTCTTTGCTTTGTGGCTGCCATGAGGAGCAGTGTCCTCTGCCACAGGCCCAGAGGCCAGCGCCTCCAAAACCCAGAGCTAAAATGAGCTCTCTCTTTCGCTCTCTGTGACACTGGGGGTTGAATCCAGGACCTTTGCCCAGAGTTGCATCCCTAACCCTTTTTGTTTTTATTTTGAGACAGAATCTTGCTAAGTCACTAAGCTGTCAGCCTTGCAGTCCTCCTGCCTCAGCCTCCCAATGCACAGGGATCACAGGAGAGCAGCACCAAGCCTGGCTTCCTTCCCTCTTTTTAAGTTGATTTACCACAGGTATTTGTCACAGTGATGGAAATTTAACAAACAGATGTCACCCAGGCTCCAAAGTAGGAATTCACTCAGTTCTGGGATAGATGGCATTGACAAAGCATCTTGCTTTAAACCAAACGCTGGTTCCATAAACAAGACATTCACTCTTAGTGGAGTCAGGGTGTGCAGAGTGGCAGTGACGTCAGGAAAGTAAGCAGAGCTTGACAATGTGTCAGGAAGAGGGCTGTGGAGGAAAAGGAGCAGTCGGCTGTGAGACACAGACCAGTGAGGTCCCTGCCTGGCAGCCGGGAAGTGAAGAGTCACAGAGATCCTTAATTCAGAGCCAGTGAGCGGGCACATTCAGGGCTTTGACACTCAGCAATCATCTCATCGCACTAGGGAGCCAGGCCACTGCAGTACAAAGAGGAAGGTGCTGCCATAGCGGGAAGGCAGGGCTCCCGAGAGCCTCTGCTTCCCTCTAAAGCTGAGCAAAATCAAGCGAGTGGCAGGGGAGACAGCCCTGCTCCCCCTTCAAGGAGAGGGTTAACACTGCACTTGACAAGAATCCATTTCCTTCCGGCTTCTAAAAAGTTTGTAGTTCAAGAATATCGATCCCTCTAAAGTAGAATGCTGGCCTCTGGTAAGCAACAAAAGAAAAGCATAAACAATTTCCTCTCTGCCAAAGAATTTTGTTTCATTATCCAAACACTCACGCTTTTGTGAGGCTCAGATTAGGCTGCTGATCTACAACTCGAGAGAAACCAAGGGGAATGCGACTTGCCCAATGAAGCAGCAGGCCAGCTTGACTCTGGTTTTAATACTTCCAGCATAATAACAACCTTAACCTTGCTGGTCACCCAATTCAAAGCATCCAGAATGCAAGAGGTTTAGAGATAAGCAATGCCAACACATTCTAGACTGCTCAGGTTGTTCACGCACCTGTCACCTCCACCCAGAGATGAGCACCTGTGTCCTGAGGCCTCAGCTGGTATAATGGGTGATACATTGTGTCAACTTGAGAAGTTTAGAAGTTTAACTAAGAGACTCAGCAGGGAGCCAGGATCCTTACTTTGTAAATATTCTAATCCTGTGCAAGAGGAGGGCACAGAGATTTTGTGAGTGCTACATCTACCCTGTGGGTGGGGTGGGGAGTGGCCTGCATACAATATAAGGGAGGAAAAGAGGCTTGTTTTCCCCACCTTTTGTTCTTGCTGCTTTTGCTGTTTTCTGCTACCTTGAATGGTTGCCCCTTTTTCTCGTTACCCTGCTTTGGAGCCAGCTGATTATGGACTAAAAGCTCCATGAACTGTGAACTAAATAAACCTTTCCTCCTTCATTTTGGATGTCAGGTACTTTGTCTCAGCAATGAGAGAAAAGTAACCAAGACAGGCGGTTTCTCTGCTCCCGAATCAATGTGGCCAGGTATGTTCTCATCGCCCACCACACCCACGCCAAACCTTTCCTCCCATTCACACTGGCTCCCAGAACCCAAATAGTCACCAACACTGACTCCTAGTGCCTTCGGAAGTGTTGATCCAGGACGACAGCGGCTTCATTTAAATGTCCCTTTCACAGATGGCTGGACACGGTGCGGCACAGTAGTAAAACACTTCCCAGTATGCACAAGGCAAGGGCTCCCTCCCCACACATGCCAGTTACACTGGGGACACCCAGTAAGGTAAGAAACTAAGGGAACACACCCATGGGATCTTGGATCGCCTGTCCTGAGGTTCCACTATGTGTCCTGTCTACACTTGCTGACCGGGGAGACTTGTCAATTTAGAGAAGACCCACAGATGTACCAAAAAAGAGTAAGTCTGAGAGGAAAAGACTTAGGAATTTGTGCTCTGTTTTACAAACAGCAAAAGATTGACCAATTCAGTGTTTAAGTCCCATCCTTCCCCACACAAGAGAAAGCCAGTTGGGAAATAAGATGATTCTGCATCATCATTCATGCAGGAATGAGACTCTGGGGAGAGGAGAGAGTCTGTTTGTGAGACAAGGAACTGAGCAAGACCATGGGGATGGTTGCTTAGTGTGTTGGTTACTTTTCTCTCATTGCTGGGACAAAATACCTGACACCCAAAATGCAGGGAGGAAAGGTTGATTTAGTTCACTGTTTGTGGAGATTTTGGTCCATAATCACTTGGCTCCAAGGCAGGGTGGCCTGGCAGAGGGGCAACACTTCAAGGCTGCAACCAGCAAAAGTAGCCAGAGCAAAAATGAGAGAACAAGAGTCTTTTCCTCCCTTATATTGTATGCAGGCCACTCCCCACCCCACCCCCAGGGTAAATCCACCCCACCCCCAGGGTAGATGTAGCACTCACAAAATCTCTGTGCCCTCCTCTTGCACAGGATGAGGATATTTACAAAGTAAGGATCCTGGTTCCCTGCTGAGTCTCTTAGTTAAACTTCTAAACTTCTCAAGTTGACACAATGTATCAACCATAACAGTTAGCAACACTTGGAACTCTGCCCCTAGGGTACTGTGTGAGCTTGGTCCAGTCACCAGTACCTTCAAGTCTTGGTGTTCTTTCCTTTTGAAAATGATCACAGCAGCCATAAGTGAATTCCACAAGCAGAGTGAATTATTGTAAGGCAGGGACACTCATCCTTTTGCTAACTTTCTGCCCATAACATTTTGTGAGCACATTCTTGGGAGGAAATTCTGTATTTGCAGCTACAGGAGTAAAGCCATACTGAGATGGCATCTCTCCCCAGGTAGGATGGCTGTTATAAATAAGACCAAAGAATTACACTGTGCAGTGTGGAGCAAAAGGAAATTGGCATAAGGTGGGGGGTGTTTTGTTTTGTTTTGTTGTACTGAGGATTAAACCCAAAGTGTCTTTTCACTGAGCTACATTCCCAGCCCTTTTTTTTTTTCTTTGTTTCCTGTTTTGTTTTTTGTTTGTTTCTGTTTGGTTTGGCTTGGGTTTTTTTCATTTGTTTGTTTCTGAGACAAGGTCTGTCTAAATCACTAAGTCGCCCAGGCTTCATTTAAACTCTCAATTTCCTGCTTCTGTTGAGATTACAGGTGTGTGCATTACCACACCTGGTTTGAAAGATAATCCTTATACTTTATTATTGTGACTGCAAACCTGTGGCATCCTGCATGGAGAACAGCATGGGGATTCTTCATAACATTAAAGATTGTGAACGGAATTGCTTTCCTGACTTCCTTTTCAGCTAGTCCATTACTGGGATATACTAAAGCCATGAACTTTGTAATGTTGGTCTTAAACAGTTCCACCTTGCTGAATTCATTATCAGCATAAAGGCTTTCAGTGGAGTCCCTAGGGTCTTCTAAGTATAGGACCATACCATCTGCAAGCAAAGATGATTTGACTTCTTTTGCTCCTTTATTTATTTATCTTGTTTAATTGCTCCAGCTAAAATTTTAAGAACTACATTGAGTCAAGGTGAGAGAAGATGTCTTTCCCTCATTCCTGATTTTAGAGGAAACACTTCAGTTTTTCCCACTTGGAATGATGCTGACTGTGCGTTTGCTATAATGGCCTTTACTATATGGAGGAAGGGTCTTCAACATCTAGTCCTTTAAGGAAAGATATGAGGGTATTTCATAACTTTCTTCTTTTCTAATAAATGTACTTGGTGTTAAAAAAAAAATACCTAGTGCTTCAAGGCTTTTATCTGAAGGGAGTTTCACAGAAGGCTTTTTCTGCATTGAGAGGATTGTGTGACTTTTATCCTGAATTCTATCTATGTGATATATTTATCAATTGGTGTATGTTGAATCAAACTTGCACCCCTAGGATAAAACCAACTTGATCATAGTGTGTGATCTTTGAAATCTATCACTGGATGCAATTTTTATTAAGGATTTTTGGATCTAAGTTCATTGAGAATCTTGGTCTATACTATTCCTTTTGGTTGTGTCCTCAACCTGTTTTGGTGTCAGGATAATGTTGACCTCATAGGAAGAGACAGGAAGCATCTTTTTCTTTCTAGTTTGAGAAATAGTTTGAGGAGCATTTGTGCTAGTTCTTCTTCAAAAGATTGGTAAATTTCAGCTGCAAACCTACCTGGTCCTGGGCTTTTATTTGTTCGGAGGCTTTTTATGACTGTTTCCATCTCATTGATTGTAATGGATCTGTTTAGGATTTCTTTATATTCTTTTGGTTCAATACTGGTAGACTGTAAGTGTCTAAAAATTTACCCATTTCTTCTAGATTGCCCAGTTCATTAGAATATGTGACAAAACAGTTTCTAATAATTCTCTACATTGTGAGGCTGTCTGTCCTCTACTGCACCCCTCTTTTATCTCTAACTGTGTTGTTCTGAGTCGCTCTCTCTCATTCTTTCAGTTACTTTGGCTAAGGGTTGACCACTGGAGTAAACATAAATGCAATAGACTTTTGACTTTTAGCCTGAAAATCTCAATTACCTCACTAAGTAACTATAGAAGATGTGCTAATCTACAGGTATCTTCATCAGTATTTTCTGTATGAGCAAGTTACAGAAAGAACAGTTATTCTATACCTTTCCTTCCAGTCTGTCTGCCACTCTTTTCTAACCTTGTTGCACTAGCTGGGATTTACACTGAATAAGAGGTGCAAGTGGGCATTCTTGGCCTATTCCTCATTTTAGGGAAAAGGATCTGGTGTTAGGTTAGCTATGGGCATTTCGCAGATGAATTTTACTAAGTTGAGGAAATTCTTAAATGTCTACTTTTGTTAAAGCCTTAAAAATGCTGTAAATATATTAAATTCTGTCAAATGCTTTTTAGTATCAATTGATATAATCAGGTAACTTTTCTTCCTTAGCCTATTAACACATTTGTTTCACATTAACCAATTTTCAAATATAGAGACAGCCTTGCATCCCTGGAAAAGGAACACTTGTCCATACCACATGGCTCACTCATATGTTACTGAATTTTATGGGCCTACAGTTTCTTAAAAGATGTTTGTATCTTCAGGCATGCATCATTTAGCAACAAAGATGCATGCTGAGAAATGCTTTGCTAGGTAACTTTCTCGCTGTATGACTATCCTAGAGTTAACATAGCAAAGTGCACTCAAACAGACCTGGACGCCTTAGGCTGCTACATCTCTACTACACACTAGTCCTGCACACATCAGCTAGGCCAGGGATGGTGAACCTCTTAGCGTTCTTGAAGATACTAACCACCCGCTGCAGCACGTGTGCCATAGGTTCATGACTACAGCACTAGGCAGGATGCACATGTGCTCCTAGGGCCATGAACAAAGCAACACAAGGTCAAGACAAGCACAAGAGAAAATGAGGCCACCAAGAAAAGCAGGGGTCTTGAGATATGTGAGGCTGCTACCAGTGTCACCGAGCAGTGTTGTTCAGTGAGCTTTTTTTCTATAGGAAGAAGGAGAACACTCTAAACTAATGATTAAGACTACAGTACAGGAGATGCCTAAGCCCACAACCATCACTTCTTGTCACACTCAGATATGCTCTGTGCATAGCTGTGTGTGCCTACTTTCATGTGACCAGCAGTGCAGATCTTTTTGCATCAATGTCCCCACACACGCATAAGCAATGCTCTTTATCAGTGACATGCTGGCTGGCACACTGCTAGGAGATAGGATTTTTCAGCTTCATTATGAAGCACAGGACCAGCACTGCCCACACAAAGCACTGCTATGTGGGTATAGCCACACATTCAGGAGGGTTATTGCTCTGTGGGTCTCACTTTGGCACTGTTTTGTCCAATTTTCATCTTTGTACTGCTAGCTTCCTAGGAGACATTGGGAGGTATCCCCTCCTTTCTCATTTTCTAAAATTCATTTACAGAATTGCTGTTGACTCTTCCTTAAAATTTGTAGAATTAGCCAATAAAGTCATCTGTACCTGGAAATTGATTTAGGGAGTTTTAATATAAATCCAACTTCTTAATATTTATAGAGTTTTACAAAATATTTTCTTCATACTAGGTAAGTTATAGTAGCTTGAATAGTTTTGAAATTGATCCATTTATGTGTACACAGCAAGAAAAAGAGAGAGAAACAAAGACAGAATCTTTTTTGGATATTTTGTAGAACATTCCTTTTCCCTTTGATGACAGGAGGGTCTGTGTGGGTAGCTCTATCTCCATTGCTTACATTGGCAAGGTATATTTTCTCTTTTTATCTTGTCATTCTTACTACAGGTTTGTCAATTTTATTGATATTTTGAAAAGATCAGCTCCTTGTTTCATTGATTTTCTCTATGGTTTCCCTGGTTTCAATTTTATTGATTTCTGCTCTTGTGTTATAATTTCCTTTCTTCTCCTTTGCTTTGTGTTTATTTTGCTCTTCTTTCTCCCAGTTCTTGAGACCTGAGTTTAGATTACTGATTTGAGAATTTTACTTTTTTAAAATGAAAGCGTTTAAAGCTGTAAATAATTTCTTCAGTCTCTAGCAGTTTTCTTTGCTCTAAAGTCTACTTTCTTTTGAATAACATTTGCATTTTTTTAATCTTTCTACTTTCACAATAGCTACACTATTATATTTGTAATGATTCCCTTGTCAACAGCATAGGGTTGGTCATGTTGAAAATCTGCCCTGTTGGTTTCTTTTAGCTGGTATCTGTAGACTGTTACAGTCTATAGATGTAATTATTGTAATTAAATATAATTACTGATGTTAAAGTCTGTCATTTTATTTTGCCTTCCACTTCTCTTCTCACTTTTTCATTCTCTTTTCCTTCCTTCTTGTGAGTTAAACATTTACTTAGAACTTTGTTTTGATTTTCCTGTAGTGCTTTTGATTGTCTCTTTTTGTTTTCTTAGCAGTTGAGTAGGTATGACTTTGTATATACATTCATGCAGACAGACATATTTTCACTACAACCCACTAGTGAAAAAAGTTCACCAGGTCAAGTATGGCGAATTAGCCTCCCTATGCCATCATCTATGTAGATTGTCTTACATAAGCCCTCTGCACACATCTCCAGGTATACACTAGACAGTGTCATAGTTTTTGCCTGGAAAACCAAGAGGAGGGAGTGTGTATTGTGTGCGCTTACATCATCCTTCTTTTTTGATGTCGAGGCTTGCTCCGCTCATCCCGTCCTTCATAGCACATCCTTAGCTGCCTTGCTTAAGAGACTGCTGGGACAGAGTCCTTCGGCTTTCCTTCATCTCAGCATTTCCTGTCTGTCTGGATTTCCCCTCCGTTCCTGAAGGATGCTCCGCTGGACGCTGAGTTCTTTCTTGCCGGCTCTCATCATCATTGCTATTTTCAGCTCTCCAAAGGTGCTGTCTGTTCCCCCAGTCCCACTTTCGATGAGCAGATCCACGCCACTTGAACTGTTCGTCCTCCTGTGGGGAAGGTATCTTTTCTCTCTCACTGCTTTCAGGATTTTTTTCTCCCTGGTGTTTACATGTTTAGCTGTGATGTGTCCTGCCTTGGATTTCTTAGGACCTCCCTATCTATGGTTACCCCAGCTCCTTGAGTCTATAGGTGCACAAATTCTGTCAAATTTGGAAAGTTTTCAGCTATTAGCTATTTTACTACTTCTTCTGCCCTGTCTCATCCTTCCTCTCTTTCTGGAACTATAATGGCAGAAATGATAGATTTTTGGTTATAGTCTCACAGCTCTTGAGATCATTTTTTCTTTTCCTCAAATCTATTTTCTCTTTGTTCATTTTGAGTAATTTTTATTGCTCTTTATTCAAATTTACCAATCTTTTTCTTCCGTATTTGTTCTGCTACACAGCACATCAATTCAATTTGTCAAATTTTGATCATTATATTTTTTCTGTTCTAAATTTCTACTTGTTTCCTTCCTTATATCACCTATTTCTTTGTTGAAACTTCCCTTTTTCCCATTTGTTTCAAAGATTTATTTATAATTATTCATTGACACATGATAGCTTTTTTTAAACTTTAGTCCCCATGAAGAACATATTTATTATATATTCCAAACACAATAATAAAATGAAAAACTTTGTCAGACAATTCTAACATGCCCATGATCTCAGTGTCAGCATTGACCAATTATATTTTTAATCAAATGACTATTTTCTTGGTTTGTACCATGATGAGAGCTTCTCTTGAGAAACCTGAACATGTTGGGTTTCTTGCTAGGACACTGAAAGTCAGACCCCACTGACTTCCAACAGGGCAGGCAGGATGTGCTGCCTTGTCACCCCCAGACAGGGAGTCGTCTGGGTTTCCCGTGCAGACCCAGGGGCGGACCCTGAGGATTGTTGGATAAAAACTGAGATGAAAGGGGTGCTCCTAGACCTCTGCCAATGCCACCCTCATCACAGATGGTGAGAGAAGCACAAACAGTCCCAAATGGTTCGATTTATATTTTTCAACTTCACAGTGATATAAAAGCAAAGCACATGCAGTGGAAACTACGCTTCTGAGTTCTGCTCTTTTCCCAGGCTGGAGAAAGGCAGTGCCGTCCTTCCTTTCCACACTTCTCAGCAGTGAGCAGCATCCCCGGTCGGCCTGGGTCACGGGACAGCGTGGCCTCTGCTCAGGCAGCCCCACGTGTCTCACTATGAGGTCAGTAACGCACTTCACTCTAGGGTGGGTTTGTGGGCTGGTCCCGGGGAAGGAGGCCTCCTTGGTGACGGCAGGGACCGAAGTCCAAACCCAGGGCTCCACCTCCTCTGTTTGATGTGGCCCAGCAGGGATGAGGGGTGGAACCTCCTCACAGGAGTGGGGTCCGGGCTCCCTGTCCTGGTCCCTCCCGGTTTAGCCTGAGCTGTTTAGCCACAGAAGAGCACCAGCAACCTTAAAGCATCCAGTGGCAGGGCTGCCACTCCCCGGACTGTGAAGAGAGAGGCGTCGGGGCTCCTCCTGCCTGAGCTACTTGGCGTCTCAGGTTTCTGACTTCTCCAGCTCTAAGCTTCAAAGAGACAGGGCAAAAATAAACTGGGGGGCACCCAATGGTGGCTTCTGGGGTCCTCACACACCTGGCTGGCCTGCTTTCTTCTCCCCATCTTCCAGGCTCCTGAGCATGTTTTATATAAAGTTGGAAGTCTTGCTGTAGGACAAACAATGTACACCACCTCCCAAAGTGGACATGCCAACAGCTAACTATGTAGGACACTTATCTGCCATTTATCTTCCTGAAATATTTAAGAAACTTTGAAACCTGCCAGATCCTCTAATTGAAGCAAATGTCTCAATGAGGCAATCAGTAAAAACAGTGAAGTGTCCACCCATGGGAGAAGGGAGGGACCCCAGGAGGTAAACAGCAGCCACTGAATCTTGGAGAAAACAGAGCAGGCAGAGCTGGGTGAGAACACACAACCATCCGGATAGAGCCTAGAGGACAGACAAGCTCCCGGGACCATGGACCGAAGTCACAGCCAGGTACAGCACTTGGGGGACACCGAGGGTTCAGACACCACGCCAAGTGTTACGATAAACATGAGTGCCCGGGAGCAGCACCCTCAGAGTCTGTGTGTGAAACCATTCAGCCTCAGCAGCTGGATGAAAAGGAAGGACAGGAGGACAGGAGCACAGGAGGAGGGGCAAGGTTTTTCTCTTTTCATCCACAGCACTGACCTAGTCATCCAGCAGGCTGAGCCCAGCCCGTTAGAAGGCCACAGTGACATGCATGGAACAGCCCTGTTGCATGCCTTCCTGCTCCGCAGGCTGTGTTTTTATCTTGGCTCTTCCTGGAGCACTGCTGCCCCTCTGTTCACTGCAGACTGTGCCTGCATCCAGCACAGAGCCTGCAAGCTCCCCAGTTGTGCTACCTTCCCCAAGTGGACAGTCTGAAAATGAGCACTGGACAGACGGGAACACAGTAGTGTCAGTGCACCACCCAGAGAGGTAGTGGCTCTCAGCCCTCCAAAGCCTGGCCGGAAGATAAAGACCCTCATCTGTGTCAGGGAGTACTGTGCTAACAGTGAGCTCAGAAGAGCAGGTTCCCTCTCTGCGGCACAGCCCGTTCACAATACCACACCGTGTGTTTTATCAGGAGATTGACGGCTCCAATGTGAACACATGAATGAAACGGGAATTCTCATTACCCCAGTTTGGTCAGTACATGCTGAATGCCTGTGTCATATCCACTGCATCCATTAAAATGTGTAAATATTACATCCTCATCAAAAAGAAAAGGAACAGCAACAACAAAAGAAATATTGTATGGAGATAAACGGGGTGATGACAGTACAGGCGGACACAGAGCCAGGCGAGGGCTGGACTGCGGCAGGCTGAGTCCCCACGGCGGGAGGAGCAGCAGCTGGGTCCCGACAGCAGGCCAGTATGTGGGCAGAACCCGCGCGGTGGCACAGCAGGGAAGCAGGCCAGGCCTCTCTCACTAGGCAGGGTGAGCTTGCCCGGATCAGCTCTGGATCATGATTTGGCTTCCATGTGGATTTTCCAGCAACAGAAAATAAGATGGGCAGTGGGTCAGTCTCTGCTGTGCTCAGGTTCTTACTGTAAAGTGGTAACTTGGTACCGAGGTTGAACCATCAGGCCCTGGTGACTCCAGTGTGAGCTGTCCTCAGCGTCAGTTCAAGGATGCTGACAGTCACACGTAAGCCCGGAAGCCAGGGAGAGACAGGGCACTGCCTGTTTCCTGGAAGCCCGCCTGTGTCCCCTGGGGATGCCCCTGGGTTGGTTTCTTGGCTTACATCCTTAAATGGGAACAGGGAACATCAGACGCTCACTGGATCTGGGTTCGCCTGGACCAGCTGTTCCCTGGCTGTGCTCGAGGTGCACAAAGTCTGAAAAGTGTGATGACTGTGCTTCTACACTCACAGGGAGCACTGGGACACTGGCATCTTAAAGACGCTGGCTGGCTTAGGAGCAAAGAACCAGCTGAACATCACAAGTCAGAGTAAATGATTGGTCTATTTGAGAGATGATAAATTGATGATAATAGATAGATAGATTATTGATAGATGATAGATAATTCATAGATGATAGATATGAAATATTCACTTCCAAAAACTTCACTGAAGTATGACTTACACATACTAAAATGTGATCATTTTATGGTAGAGTTTAGTTTTAAGAAATATACACACTCATGTAAACATCAGCATAAAAAAATACAGAACAGTTCCATCCCTCAGATTTCCTTCTGATAATGGGGGAGGCATCATATAAGCCCCAAAGTGCACAGTGCTTCACGCAGGACCTGACCCTGCTCCTCAGCACAATCAGGTCATAACAAACAAAGGAAGGATGAGGACATGTTCATAGCCATGGCCAGGAAGGGTGGGTTCCAGCTTCTGGTCTAGGCACAGATGGGAGGTTGTGGCCCGTGAGGGATGGGGCTGGGGCACAGTGGAGCCACTGGGCTGGTGTGGAGTTTGGGCACAAGAATGCAAGGACAGTGACAGTGTGCAGGAGGTAAGACGGCTCTGTGTGTGTATGTGGGTGTGTGTGTGTGCGTGTAACACTCCATGCTGCTGCCAGTTGAAAGTCAGAAGTCTCCCCACCCCAGCTGAGCTGGGTCAAGTCCCTATTCATGTCCCCTGGGCCATGAAGGTGCAAGCCCAGTGTCATTCTTCTCTGGACCACGGTCTACTAACCAGAAAGAGAAGAACTCCTCCTCTGAGTCTCAGAAAGATGGCATAGACATTGTGTAGGGAAATGACTCCTTCCGTGGTGCAACTGTGCTGAATTTAACAACACCCTGCAGTGTAAGACACGCCAAGGGACCAGCTCTGCTCCAGCCTGCACATTCTGACAGGTGCAATTTGGGACCATCCTTACTTGCACAGGGCTTGCCCCAATCCTGCTTACCTCCCCTACAGAGTGGAGAGCACACACCCCACTTCCTGTTGGAAGACCAACCAACCTCCATGGTGGGACACTGTCTCCCAATTGCAAATTGACTCTGTGCCAACCCAAAAGTGTTTGTGCACTTGCATCTTGTCCATGGTTCCTGGGTTTGCAACTTTACCACAGCTTCCTTTCTGACCAAACTCAAAACTTTTTAAATTATTCTGCTGGGCTGTTTGTTCTTGATTCTTAAGGCAGAGCTGGCTAAATGCTCCTATCAGTACCCAAACCACAGCCTAGAAAGCTGTGAGGCAAGCTTGCTGCGAGATTCTGGTCAGAGCTCAGGAAACCAGATGCTGACAGAAATGCAGATGGTAAAGATCAAGATTAAGAGGGTTCAGCTGGGAAGAAGGACTTCATTGATAGCTGGACTCCAGGTCCTGTGTATTATGCTTCCACAGAAAATTTGTCAGATTTTGCTGCTGTCCAGAGACTGCAGGAGACTGAGATTAAGGGCAGCAACTAATTAATCTGGAAGAGGAAATTTCAGGACAGTTAAACATTCAGGCAGTGGCATGGGTATTGCTAGGCACTTTTAGTCAGCTCCATCTTGAGAATCAAGAACAAAGAGACCAGCTGAATGATTTTTTAAATTTTGAGTTTGACCAGAAAGGAAGCTCTTACAAAGTTAGGGCCGAGAAAGAGGAGCAGAGGAGTGCCTGATTGATTAAAAGATTAGCATTAAAAAGCCAAGTACTTTGGAACAGGACAATAGAAAAGATGGCCTGAGGGCATCACAAGAACCACAAGACCCCTCTCTTCACAGGCCCCAAATTGCAAAGGTGAAAGACTTTGCTTTGAGAAGAGAGCCTCAGATCACTATGTTCCAGAACGGCACTGGCCTGGGAAATGGGAATTGATTCTCTGGGATTCAGTTCACCCTGATTAGCAATCAAGGTACTCACAGGCCTCTGCAACCACCAGCAAGATGCAAATAGGGTCAGCTACTGCTCCAGCTGGTAGCACACCAGGGCATCATCCACATGGTACTGGTTTTATACACATGCAGAATGCAGGAGCTACAGAGTCAGGAAGGCTTCCACCAAAATTTCAGAAGGTCTGGAAGGACAGGCAGTGTACCCAAGAGGCCAGCGTGTGAAGCTGTGAGTGTGAAGCCAAAGGTGCAGTGGAGACCCCAAAAGATAAATGGATTGTCATGGAAAAGCTGCAAGGAATGAACAAAGTTGGCCTAAGAAAGAAGCCATGAGTGTACAACCACTGGCTTAGGGAACAAAGCCAACCAAGCACTTTGGAGTTCACATCTTGCTACAAATTTTCCCAGGTGCTGGACATGGAACTAGGGGATTTGATCTTTGCTCTGCTGGGTTTCAGTCTTGCTTTGGTCCCATTCCTTTCTATGCCCGTTTCTGCTTTTTGGGTTGAGAACAGTTATCCTGTGCAATTGTATGTCAGCAGTGTTTAATTCTTCCTTATTTTTACAGGGGCTCACAGCTAAGAGTTTGCCCTAAATCTCAGAGGAGATTTTGGATTTGGACTTCTCAGTAATGATGAAACTGTTGGAACTCTGGCAACTCTTAGAGATAAACTGAATGCATTTTGCAAAAAGGAATGTGCACGAGTCTTTGATTGGCCAGCGCAGAATGTTATGGTTTATATCTAAATGTTCCCTGAAAGCCTCACGTGCTCTTGGTGGGGTTTCTGGGAGGTCCCTGGATCAAAGGAACGTGATCCTCTTCAGTAGATCAGTCCCCAGGTGAGACTATCTTGATCCTCCTCCCCTGATCTCTCTCTGCTTTCCACCACTATTCCATGAGCTGTTTCTCCTCTGTGGTCCCCCTCTGCCATGCTAACCTGCCTGGGAACCAGCTGACTAAGGACTGGAACCTCTACCAACTAAACAACAACAACCAAAAAACCTCTCCTCTAAATTGTGGGTATCTGCTACTGTGTCCCATCAAAATAGCTAAGATATCAACCATGCTCTTTTCACATATCTAGATATACATTTCTGCCTTTCTTAATCACAGAATGCAACACTTTGAGTCTATGCTTGTATTTTGGAGTTTGGTGGTATATTTCCTGTATAAACTACATCTATAAAGTATCATCTCAGATTTCCATTTTGTTTTAACAAAGAAAGGTATTTAAAGCACTCTGACAATAAATCCAAATAAAAACTTTTTAAATTCTCACACTATTTTGCACTATTTATTCCTGTTTTTATCTATAATCTTACTCATAGCTAATTCAATATAAAATTAAAGTCATCACTTTTAAACTCTTTCTAAAACATCCAACTTAAATGTGTAACAGTAGCGACTGTATAGACAGACATATAACATGTAAAATATCTTAATTACAATAATAATTTCAATAGACATGTATGGGGCAATCACAGTGATGTGGGTAACTTAGGAGGAATCACTGTGGCTGATTTAAATCACAGTGATGTGGGTAGCTTAGGAATCACTGTGGCTGATTTAAAATCCACATTAGTAAAGCACAAGATAGTTAAGAAACAATTTCTTGTAATACGGGAAATGACCACATTTATCTGTTGGAAAACCTTGAATGTGTGGTGATTCTAAAGTTTCACATGATCTCACTCATGTCTGCATCTTACTTTCTCTCTTTAACTCTCACTAACCCCAGGACCATTCCAAAAGTGGCTGAGAAATTAGTGAACTATGACTTTGAAGCTAAATAGCAAACTATTTCTTTGTTTACTGAGGAAGCAACCAGTTTTCTAAAAATAGAGGATGGATGGTAAAATGTCTAGTTCCTTGCTAAGGAAGAAATTTCTATGCACCCAGACTCCTCCAAGGTGGGCAGCTAACATCCTTTCCATTGAAGATGAATGTGCTATCTGCTTCCTCTTGTTCTCAACCAAATACCTAAAAGGCATGAATAAAAAAAAGATAAGGTGCTTTGGGTTAAATGTTCTTAGAGTCAATTATTTTTAAGATATCTTCTTGGTGACACACATGGGTTGGTACCATTGGTTCTGTTCCTGTCCCAGGATGCAGTGACTTTGAGGTTCCCAGGCATGTAGCACCTTCGTTTCCCGATTCCAGAAAACAACAGGGATTGTTTGTGGTCAGAGAATTTCGTAGAGATTCTCACTTTCAAAGAAAAAATGTCTGAACTCAAAGAGAGGTTCCTGAGACCCAGTCACTCCCAACACTAATGCATAAGAAAATATACATTAAGGAGTTTTCCCAGAAGAGATCATGTGAGTAGATGGGAATGTGAAGGCTTCAGAGAAAAAATTCAGAAATTAATCAAAATAAAAGATGCGTTCATAGATTTCCTGCACCCTCCTTGTTGTCTGAGTTGAGAATGGCTATAGATTTCAGGATGGGTTCTCAGAAGGTGGGTTTGACCTCTCAAACTGCTCCTCTTTCTAAGATGAAAGTTTGTGATTTATTGAATTCACTGTCTCAGGAACTTCAAGGTAAGATGGAAGGTGGTAGCTAAACAAATTCATTTGAGACTTAAAATGTAGTGGTTTTTAAGTTGACTTTTAGCTTCACTCTCTTTTCTGTTCTTTGTATCAAAATTGGATTGAGACACCTGAGAATTCCAGAGGAGTGGCATTTCACAGCTTTACACCCTCTGTAGGGACTAGCTTAGACAGTCTCTAATGATGCTCTTTTTGGAATTTTTTCCTTTAACCTTGGCGTCTCTGTCTGTAAACGAACTCTGCTGATGTTATTTAAGAGGACCACACAGAACACACTCTGCCGCGCTCTGCAGACTGATCAAAGGCCAGAGCCATATCATCATTTCAACTGCCACTCATAGTAACAGAAAAGGGATCTATACACACTACACTGAGTCTTCACCATTTACTTACTGTCACTAATACAATAAAATCATAGGATTTTGAATAAATAATTGGTGCTAAATATCTTGAGTCCCCAAGAAATCCAGGCTGTTTTCTTTAGATAAGAAAACTGACCAGCATTACACACAGTTTACCTGAAAAGAGTGCAAAACTCTTCTTTCTACAATATATAGCAAGCTGCTTTGCTTTTTTGTTTGTTTGTTTGTTTTTGCGGCACCGGGGATTGAACTCATAACCTCGCGCCAGCCTGACAGGCGCTTAAGTCACTGAGCCCAAATTCCCGGCCCTATAGCAAGCTGCTTTGAAATGCGCAGAGAATGTTCCATACTTAAATGCGTAGGGTGTAACTGCTTGAAGTATATTTTCACACACAGTGTACGCAGGTACCCGGAAAACACATACAAGGCCATTTACAGCACCCAGCAGTGTGGACCGAGGACCCTAGAGGGTAGAAAGGTGCACCTGCAGCCAGGACAGTGGGGCAGGAGAGGACGGTCAGGCAATGAGGCGCCCCCACCACCTCCCCAGGAAGACGTGCTGGGCGCACCTCTAATTTCTGGCCCCAGAGTCCTCCGCTCTTCCTCTTCCACTGGCAGCTGAGCTCACAGCCTCCACCCCCTGGATCTTGGTCCAACACCTTCAGAACTGACGCCCACCCCATCCCCAGGGTTACCGCCTCTGCACAGCACTAAGGTCCATGTAAGCAGAACTGCACCAGTGGGACAAGTCAATTCATCTTAAGCAAAGATCCAGGATTACATGTACCTATTAGGTGACTATCTGGGGTTGCAAAACAAAGGCAAGCACACACAAAAAGAGCATTACTTAAAGACAACACTACACAGTTCAACCTGGGCTCAGCAGGCAGCTTGCAACACTGCTCCTCCTTGGTGAGAGATCTTTTCACACTTCCCTGGCTGAGGATTTTAGAATCAATTCCTGGAACTTATCCAGCACCAGATCTGTCCACACGGGGACTCAGTACACAATGACAGTGGCACCCACTGGGCCAGGAGAGCTCTTCCCAAGGAATGCCTCCAACCTCAAGGGCAGAGATGCTGGACCTGCTTTAGAGTGGACAAGGCTGGGGACATAGGTCAGCAAGGTGAGACCCCAGGTTCCATCCCCCACACTAGAAATAAACAAATAAAATAAACTGAGTGGAAAGTCAGCCTCTCTAGGACAGGAATCCCCCAGAGCACTGTTCCCCGCAACGCTAATGACGCTGCAAAAAGAAAATGTGTTTGGGGCTTCCTTGGTCAGGTAAATTTTAGGTATCATAGATTAGCAAAGAAAACTACTGTATCACTAAACGTTTTTTGAAACTTATGCTAATGAGTACTCGAAAATCTCCAAAAAAGTGAACAGACTAAAGCTACCCCAAAGCTTCATGGAGAGCACAACTATTTTTAGGAAGCATCAAACAGGAGCGGTGATTTATGGGAAACCACCCTGGAAATCTCTATTCTAAAGATCTGAAATGATGGCTAAAGATCATGTTGGCAGTGAAAGTGAGAATAATGCAATATATGTTAGCATGAAATAGAATCTTTTTGGATAACTAGTAACATCAGAACTCTGCATTTCTCCCTCTGACTTTTTATGCACAAGAGCTGGATATAGAACCTGAAAATTCCACTGCCCACCGTCCTGCCAGAGCCTTGGGTTGTACCAACTTGTCTCGGGACTGATACCTCTCCCATCTGCAACCTAGAGATGCCGGAACTCAGTGCCCAGTCACCTAGAAGGGAGTCGGAGTGCCTAGCATGGCCTTCAAGGATGGGGACCCAGAGCAGGGCGGAGCTGTGGTGAGGAGGAACAGAACTCCCCCTCCCCCAGCGCTACACAGAGCTTCGTTATCAACGCTGCCCACATTAACACTGCAGATCCAGGGCTCTGCAACATTGCAGGAAAACGAGTCCCGGAGTTTCTGCTTCCAACCCATCTCCAGTGGTGAAGAAAAAGGAATGAGCCAAAGGGAGCAAGTGGGGGCGGGAAGCCACACTGTGCAGTGGGTTAGACAAAGGCCAAGGCCATCAGGCACGACTAGGAGTCCCGTGTTCTCCTGCTGAACCTGCCTGGACAGGAACCAAGACAGGAGGTACGTGCGCAGGGGCAGGGGCTGGGGCTAGAAGTGACTGCTCACTAGGATGCAGGGGATCCCAGCACCGCCTCTGCCTGGAAGGAGCTCTGCCTAGAGTTCTGCAGTCCACTCTCCATTCCGTCCAGTGCCTAAGCGCTGGGCACAAAAATGCAGATCATCCTCGCAGGCACAGTGTGTCGCTGCCCACGCACCGGCCTGGAGCACAGGCTCCCCTAGCTGCACGGCCTCAGGACAGTGCTGGAGCTGTGACCCAGGAGGAGAGGAAGAACCACACGCAGGCCTCAGGGCTGTGCTAAAACGCAGTCAACAATAAAGTGGTCTGGTGTTGCTGTCCACCTACCCAGAGCTGGGCTGGGCTAGGAACTGTCCGAGATGGAGTACATCACTCAGGAGGAGCCAGGCAGGTGGAGGTGCTGCTGCTGTCAGGGAGCCTGAGTGCGGTCAGGAGAGTATGTGTGTGTGTGTGTGTGCGTGCGTGTGTGCACCCATCCACGTGCATAAACACCATGGGGCAGTCACTAAAAGAAGACAAGTTTAGCAACCTTAAGATTTGCCCTTAGTCTGCCTCAAACAACAATGATATAAAACAAGGATAAATGAGCCAGGTGTAGTGGTGCATGCCTGTATTCCTGGCACTCAGAGGGCTGAAGCAGGGGGATCACCATGAGTGAAAGGCCAGCCTGGGCTACATAATGAGACCATATTCAAAAAAAAGAGAGAGAGAGAGAGAGAGAGAGAGAAAGAAAAGAAAACAGTAACCTTCCACCAATGTGCCTTCCTGGTAAGTCTGATGAGTGCCATTAACTATTTACAGGGGCTTTGCTAATTGTGAAGGCACTCAGGGAATTCTAAGAGCATATACTTTTAATGGGTGAATCAGAGTTCTGGGTCTGGCAATACAGTTTTAAAATAAATAGGCAGCAGGAGTTGGCCGGGCTCTTTGGGGGATCCTGGTATAGGGATCTGAGCATGTTCTCCATGATCCGGCCCACTCAGTCAGTGCAGGCAGCCGCCTGGGTCTGGGATGGGGTCTTCACCCTTGGCAGTGGGGCTGCATGGCTCTCTTCTGCAGACCATCTCCTGAGCCCATAGCAATGCTCAGCAGAGCCACTGTACTGACCACAAGGCGAAATGTTGAGCCACCAGAGAGTGATGAACCTCTTCTCCCGCCCGCAGGTAGAACGAGCAGCAGAATTGGGCCTGGAATGAAGAATGAAATAGATGTAAGGGAGCAGGCTGCTTGTGCACCCGGTGGTTTTGCCATAACTGACTTCAGCCTGCAGTTCACAGGCTGCAGCTGTGTTTTCTAAAAATGGCCCTGCCACAACCTCCCAGCCTGCAAGTTCTTCTGGACCCTGACATGCGCCTCACCTGGGGAGGTCCCATCTGCCTCCTCAGAGCTGGGTGGGGAACGACTTGCTGAGAACCAACAGGATGCCATGGGGTCTGTGCTGTGCAGCAATGAGGATCCAACTACCCAAGACCCCCACACTGTGGGGATGCCCAGGCCACACACAGGGGTCACACAGATGCCAGCAACAGCCCCAAGTCGGACACAGGTTCATCCATAATGCCACCTGTAGAACCCCAGCCCTCCCTGGTCTTTGAGGCTTCACCAGGGCTGTCCCTGCCATGCCCTTCTAGTCTCCTCATCATGGTATCTGAGGCACAGAGGGACCATGTCCTTCTTGTCTCCTGCTCCATGCTGCAGGCTTGAGGTCCCAGCAAAAGTAGGTCAGCAAAGACTTAGCTTGATTCCTGCCCCCGGAGTTCCGGCATAGGCAGCAGCCTCCCCTGGGTTGTGTGATCTCCACGAGGGTTCAGGGGACTCTGTCACTCATGGTCAAAGCTCTGAAATCGGTGTTGGGAATGGGGCTGCAGAGAGTCCAGAAGTCTCTGAGCCAGCAGGGGCTGACACCTGTGTTTGATGGCAGCAGTGCAGCTCGCTTCTTGGCGTCCACACCCCCTTCTCCATCAGCCAGGCAGAGGAATCTTTATGCCACATCATCAGACTGAATCCATGGTCCCTCAGAGCTTGCAGCAGAGGCAAGATGAAAGGTGACTCCACATGGAAGACAGCAAAAACAGCAGAGAACAGCCTGGAGGCTACGGGCCACTCCTAAAACCGTCAGCAATTTGTTCAAACTGCAGTGGCCAGATGTATGCATGGGTGTGTGCATGTGTGACTGATAGACAGAGGAACCAGGGTCACCATTGATTGCAGTATTTGATTTTAGGAACCCCTGTGGATCGTCCTCCTCCCTCACCACGTGTGATGACGCTGGTTCTTTCATCACACTTGCTGGCGGGGACAGAGTGTGTTGGCGACGCTCCATAGCAGAGCTGAGGAGATGAGACATGCTCTCGAAAGCCCAGCCTGTCACAGCCTGCCCTGCTCAGGCAGCATGAAGAACGAAAAGGAAACCATGAACTTAGGCAGAGCCAGGAACCTCTCCACAGATCCAAAGCCCCACCACATGGCTCAGCCTGGGCGTATTTCCAGCAGTTTTCCTGACACCAGCCTTCAGCAAATACAGTTCTCAAAAAGGATTCCAACAGAGAGCAAAGATGCAAGGAGAACCATCCTGCAGAAGATGGTGAGGGGGCAAGGGGTGGAGAGACAGGAGGATGGAGGACAGGGGACGCCAAGAGGATGACGATGCAACTAGTAGATGCACCAACTCCCCACAGTGAGTCACAAGCATGTACGAATAAAAAGAGGGAAAAAGAAAGATAATCTCTACCTAACATCTACAAGCGCAAGTGTCAGCAGCTGAAATGGGCCTGAGCCCTCCTGGCCCTGAAGCAAAAGCCTCCTCGCCATCCTGGGAGTGCAGGGTGAGCAGAAGTCCTCGGGGGACAGACCCATGGGCAGACTTCTGGCTGAGCAGAAGTTAACAGAAATGATAACGAAATGTAGGAGCACTGGCACAGGGTGGGGGGGTGGGGTCTCGCTGGCGTGGTCCCTCCACACCGGGAAGTGGGAAAAGTTGATGAAAACAAAAACAGGGAAGGAACAGGTACAGTTTGAGCACCCTAACCTGAAGATCCAAAATGCGAAATGCTCCACTATCTGAGGCTTTTCGAATGCTGACCTGAAGATCCCATGCCTGACCACGTGATGGGTCGTGGTCAGAATGTGGGCCCACTAAAAACACCATGCAATGCATGCAGAACACAAGAGAGTTCTATGATTAAACTGTGGATCATATCCCTAAGCCATCCCACTGTATATATGCAAATATTTCAAAATCAGGAAAAAAAACAACCCAAATCTGCAACCCTTGCAGCCCTAAGCATTCTGGATAAGGGCCACCCAGCCCTCGTAGTCAAACAGGATGCCTGTGCCCCTTAGGAAAGGTCCTCCTGAGATGCCTGTGGGTAGGGTATTATGGAAAGGATTTTCCGAAGAAGGAAGGACCTGATCCCACAGGGCCGCTGGAAAATCCGTTGCCCTTAACCCGCTCAGACTTGGGTGAGAACGCAAGGCTTTGTTCCCCACAGGTCAGTGACAGGCTCGGGACCACAGAGATGGGCACAAGTGACCCAGGTACCCAGCCGGCCCAAAGCCGCACCATCTGGAAAGGGTGCCACTCTGAGTCATTAGTGGTATCTGCAGTCTCAGGGACCCTCCTTGCTGGGACACAGGTCTTCATTTCCTGTTTGGATGAGGAGGGCAGGGAAGGGGCACAGACAGAAGACCGACACGGGGCAGCCTGCACTTTGTGGTGTCTCACAGTAACTAGGAGAGACAAGGTTCTCAGCACGCGGGCTGCTGAGGCCAGGGAAACGCTGCTCACCCTACATGACCATTGCACACGGTGTGCACAAATGGCACGACCATACGTGGAAGCATGAAAACCTAGCAAACAGTGGGTGGGGTCTCCACTAATCAAATGGGACATATGAAGGTCCTTAAAAATATTCATGCTTTTCTCTCTGATTTCAATGGTTTTATCGGGTTTTTAAAATATCTTTCGCAGTTTAGAGGACCATTTCCTGTGAGGGTCTCTCAAGTGCCAGGCCCTCTGTCCAAGACCACCTCCTGACTTCCCAAGCTGGGCTATGACACACAGGAACAGTCTGGTTCCAAACACTGTGGAGAGGAAACTTCTGCCCCAGGCTCCGGCTGACACCACGTCAGGACCACTCTGTGCCCTACTTCTTGGGGGGCCAGCTCACTGTCCTGACAGGGGTCCAGGCTGCCACCCCTTCCTCCCAGTGACTCCACAGATAGCATAGTTTTCCAACTCTGGACATCAAGGGCCCAAGAAGGCCACTAAAAAGTGCCACAAATGTCTTCCATCACCCTAGCACTCACAACTGGGGTGGAAATAGACACCATTTCCACGTGAAAGCAAATTACAGATTTAGAGGGGATTTTTATTGCAGAGTTGTTATCTTGAATTATTGACCTTTCCAAATCTAAAAATGTCCCCTTTAAGCAATTTCCTTCCCAGTTTCTCTCTGACCCTCAAGCAGGATGAGCCGCTCACCCCACACCTTCCACCAGGCGGTGATCCTGCAGGGCTGGATCTGAAGGCGCCGGTCCCCTCCCCGGCCGCCCTTCTGTGCCCCAATTTGATTTATGCTGTTGTATTGCAGTCTCATCTTCCTGTGCGTGGTCTGTCACGGAAAGCTGGAGCCAGTGCCAAGCTCCTGCCTGAGAAGTTGATCCCAAATGGAAAAGGTTTCCATACGGCAAGTGACAGACAAGCACAGCCTTGTTCAGGGTCCTCACCTGGTGCCAGGCAGCTGTGCCATCGACACAGCTGCCTTCCAGCGAAAGACTGAAGCCTGCCTCACTGTGGCACATAAACCAGAAACTGAGTTGCACCCTAACTCACCTGTCACCTCGGCCTGGGGGTCACCCAGCCTGTGATTCTGTGACAAATGCCCAGATGAAACAACTCTCAAGGAGCAAGGGTTGGCTTTGGCTCACAGTGTCTGAGGGTTTGGTCCATGGTGGCTCGATCCTGCTGTGGCCTGGGGTCCCAGTACTGTCCATCATAGTGGGAGTGTGTGGCAAAGCAGATAGCCAGGAAGGGCTAGGACTCCCATGTCCCCTTCAAGGCCAGGCCCCCATGGCCTACTCCAACAAGGCCCCACCTCCTGGAGGTCATCCAGCACCCACAGCACACAGGGGACCAAGCCTGCAATGCGTGGGGCTTGGGGATACAGCAGAGCCAAGCCGGAGCTGCCTTGTAGGATGATCCCATTCAGCCACAGTGACTCATCATGAGACGTGTCGCTCACCTTCTACAGTCACTTGATGGGGCAACTGCGAGGTTCCAAGCCAGGTTTGTTTCTCCCTGTAGATCACTACAGAGCATTCTTCTTTTCTTTTGGTTTTTAATTTTTTAAATTTAAATTTTTATTAATCCATGTCTGCAGTACACAACAATCACATTCCTGGTGGGAAGTTGGTACATGTGCATGACACATCTTGCCGGAAGACCAGGCCACTCTGCAGTACCATGCAGGGCCCCAGAGATCTTCATAGCCCTGGCCAAGGGCCCTGTTGCAATCCCACCATGGATCAGGCTCTGGAGCCCGAGCTGCTCCCACCTTTGACGTCAGCATCTCCAGACCAAGTTCCACCACTATCTGCAGTGAGCCCCTGGTCTGCCTCCTTGGAACTGAACCACAGTGCACCTCAATGGAGTGGGAAAGAGGGAGGCACATCCAAGGTGAAAGTGGCCCAGGCCTGACATCCACACATGAAACTGGACACGCATTTTTCGCGTGCAGCATGTGTGTAATCTAAAACAGAATAACCAAGTGCTGCTTTGAGCTGCAGCCTCACAATGCACCCAAAAGTTTACAAAATTGGGAGCAATTTATTGTTTATCATGCACATTTATAGAGCATAATTAACTGTATTTTTCACTGAAGGAAAGGAAACTAGAGTGAAAGTTAGATCAGGTAACATATTTAGCATAACATGATATGTTAATCAGTTGCTTAGTTTACCATCAAGAATTTCTTGGCCATGCATAGTTAACTCTGAAATTATCTGGAGGGTTTTGAGCTTCGTTGGAGAGATGTACCACTTGTTACACAGCAGGAGTGGATGAGCTAGGTGGATAACCTTGACAGTGAGCATTCATGACTCTTTCACTAGCTGCATGGAAAAAAGACGAGGTAGAATCAGGAGACTTAGTTTCCACTCCTCTGGGTTAGCTGAGCCCTGGCCGTGGTTCCTTATCTGCAGGATGGAAAAGGTGCAAATCCACACGCTCCGTTCCCACAGGCTGTCCCCAGACTTCTGGTGTGACCATCCCACACTCTCAGCGCCATCGGGTAAGAGCAAAGTCTGCACGCACCACGTGCAGAGACATGGCAACGGCTGCTTGCCAACGTCTTATAGCAACTTGCAGTGGACTGTACCAGAAAAGGGTGCTCCACGCCCTCCGTTCCCGCAGCGCTGACAGCACGTTGGCAAGGGAGGAATGACTGCTGTGTGAGCAGATGTCTCCATTCCTGTCATCTGCCTCTGGAACCCTGCCTCTCCAGAGAGAAGGCCATGGAGCCAACAAACAGATAAAGCCACAGAGCAGACCCCTGGCCTTTACCCATCTGCTGTTCTACCTGGTAAGAGTGTTTTAGAAACCATGTCAATAAATAGTATCGGGTCGTGATTTAAATATTTGAATTATGCCAAAAGATAGCTAAAATTGCTGAACTTATGATTTATGCTTTTAAAATTGTTTTGTAGTGAAAGCACTCTCAACACTCACCCTGAGGGGCTGTGGACATTAGACCTGTGTTCTGGAGCTCAGTTTATTCCTAGACTCACAACCGTTTTAAAGGGGTTGCAATAGTCAAAACTGCCGTGGGATCAGCAAAAATACAGAGGCCAGGGTTTCCCCTCCATGACACTGGGTGCTCCCCAAATTCTCACCCCTTCCACCGAGGGTTACCTGTTTCCCTCAGACAAGGGAGGGTGCATGTGATGTTGAAAGCGGTTCTGAGTTTGAGCTACACTGCTACTTAGGTATGTTTTTGCACCTGTAAATCGTAGGCAGCAACAGATAATTGTTATACGAGCTCCAACAAATCAAAGACTTAGTGCCCCTAACATGTGAGTTCATTTTATCAGGCTTTATCATGTTTATGGTAAAGCAGGTCAGTGTGTTTAGAATGACCCTGAATCCATCAAATACATTTAGATTTGTGAGCCTCTGGTTTTGACATTTTAAAGTCACAGAACATGTTTTATTAGCTGATGTAACACTGAGTAGGTTTCTATGTCTAAAATGCATCATTTCTTTCAGTTTCAAATTAAATATTTTAACTTTCTCTATTGCATATCTGAAATTATAGACAGAGTGGGAAGAAAGATGACAGGGCAGTGTCACCCAAGGGAGCTGGATGCTCCAGAAGCTGTGAGATGAAAATTACCGTGGAGGCAAAGACCTGATCGCTGACACTGGCCAGAGAAATTGTGACTCATCGGTGTACTCAGAACACTGTGGGAGAGGCGAAGGCCACCCGCCCCGTGGGGAATCCCACTGACATGTGGCTGCATCTGAGAAACATTCCAGGACAGGCAGGTGTGTCCCGGGGCGCCTGCCGTTCACAGCCGGCTGCCGTCCAGTCTGTGTCTCTGCACCTGCACCTTTGCCTTCCAAGAGCCCCGCTGCCTTCCATGTCCCACACCTTTGGCACCTTGGGTAGTGCTGTCCCCAGCCGCCCACACCACGGCAAGCAGCTTGAAGCAGGGATGCCTGGTGATGGGAAGCTCAAGCAGCCCAAAACCGAGTGGATGACAGTGCCGGTTGGAGGCCCAGGCCAGCTGCAGCCCTGGGGACAGCGGCACAGCTTGCAGGCCCCTCTGCACCCTCACAAGGGCCTGCGAGCAGCCAGCTCTGTGTTCTGGGAACAGTGAGCTCATCTCACTCCCCACTTCTTCATTTGTAAAGAACAAAGCTGTGCCAAGACGCATAAATCAATTCTGCAAGCCCAGTACACGAGCAGCGGTGCATTTTCACTTTGGATCCATTTTGAGGGTCGTAGCCTTCTGGTACTGAAGGAATACAAAGGAGAGGGAAACATGGGTGCCAGGCACTGAGGCAGGTCTGAGCACAAGCTCGCTGGCTGCCAGACCCAGCCAACCCAGACTCCCTCCCTGCCCCACCTGATGGGGCCTTGCCAGCAGCTCTGGGGAGCTTGAGCTAGGCTGTGGTTTACGACAACGGCAGAGGGACGGAGAACTGCTATGAAGCCACGTGACCAGCCTGGGGACAGCACAATGCACCTCGCTGTATGTCTCTGCAACAAGGGAGTTGCCTCAAGTGCCCTTCCAAAGTTGGTGCCCACGCTCCCCGCTGTCTCTGCAGCCCCACAGTGTGGATGTGGCTTCTCCGCCCCTGCTCTTCTCGTCTCAGGTCTGCTCTTACACCTCCTCGCACTTCCCATCTCCCCACTGGGAAAGGTCAGCAAGGTCCCCTGGCAAGTAAGAGCCAGCAGTCGCATCACCTCTGGCAGGGCCTTGGGCAAAGCCACCTCAACCACACCGTATCTCTGCCTGGCACTGGTCCTGTCGGGCAGCTCCACCCTACAGCAGGCCCCACTGACCTCAGTTCCTCCGAACTGCTCAGATGTGCAGAGAGGTGACCACCAAGTGCCATGGAGCAGGTCTGACTGAAAAGCACTGGAGCGTCCAAGTTTAAAAATTCATTACATTTTCAGTTTTAGTCTTCAGCCTGTAGAAAGTCAATTTTTCCAGTACCATTTATTAAAGAGGGTATCTTTCTTTGGTGAGTATGTTTGGCCACTTTGTCAAAGATAAGATGGCTGGTGTCTGCATTTTCCAATCTGTTCCTCAAGTCTGGATTTTTTTTTTTTTTTTTTTTTTTTTGGCCAAGACCATGCTGATTTTATCACAGTAGCTTTGTAGTGTAACTTCAGTCAGGAACTGAAATGCCTCCTGCCTTGTGTTTGTTGCCCAGGATTGCCTTTGCTATTCTAGGTCCCTTCTGTTTCCACATGAATTTTAGGAATGATTTCTCTAGATCTGTGAAGTATACCAAAGGTATTTTAATTGGGATTGCATTAAATCTGTATAATAGTTTTGAGAGTATGACCATTTTCACATTGTTGGTTGTTCCTATCCATGAGCAAGGGATATCTTCCCATTTTCTGAGATCTTCTTTGATCTCTTTGTAGAGTGCTGTAATTTTCAATGTATAGATCTTTTATATCCTTTGTTAGATTGATTTCTAAGTACTTCATTTTTTGGATGCTATTGTGAAGGGTGTGGTTCCCCTAATTTCTTTCTTAGCAAGCTTGTTGTGTACAGGAATGCTATTGATTTTTGGAGTGTTGACTTTGTATTCAGCTATGCTATTGAATTTGTTTATTAATTCTAGAGGTCTTTTGGTGGAGTTTTGGGGGTCATCTATGTAGGGTATCACATCATCTGTGAATAATGATAGGTTAACTTTGTTCTTTCCTGCCCTTATTCTTTTTATTTCTCTTTCTTGTCTAATTTCTCTGGTTAATGTCTTCAGAGCTATACTGAATAGGAGTAGTGACAGTGGACATCCTTGTCTTGTTCCTGATTTTAGATTGGAAGTTTTCAGTTTTTGTCATTTAGTATGATGTTGGCTGTTGGTTTGTCATAGATAGCTTTTATCAGATTGAGGTAAAAACTATCTATTCTGATTTTCTGTAGGGTTTTCATCATGAATGCATGTTAGACATCATCAAAAGTTTTTTCTGCATCTAATGAGATAATCATGTGATTTTTGTCTTCAGCTCTGTGATACGATGTATTACGTTTATTGATTTGCATATGGTGAACCACCTCTGCATTCCCGGGATGAACTACCCAAATGCCCATCAACCACTAAATGGATAAAAAAAGATGTATTTTTATACAATGGAGTACTACTCAGTGATAAAGAAGGACAAACTCGAGGCTTTTATAGGTCAATGGATACAACTTGAGATAACAGTAAATGAAATAAAACAGACTTGCATGTGTAAAATCGTATTATCTCCCTAGTGTAAAAAACTGAAAGAGTAAATAACACCCCAAATGTACAATAGATATTGTGAAAGCACAAGGGGAAGAAACTACTCAAAAGGAAACACCTGGGATGGGGGCAAGGAGAAAAGAAAGAAGGGAAAAGACATCATATATACATATATATATGTATGATAGAAAATTATACTGCTAATCTGTTAGGTTCATCAAGAAGAATGGTTTGTGCTTTCATTGTTTGATAATTGTTTCATGCCTATATCTTGTAATCTGAGCAACTACTTTGAGGATAACAATATGCAGCCAGGCATGGTGGCTCATGCCTGTAATCCCCACACTCAGGAGACTGAGGCAAGAGGAGTGCTGTGATTTTGAGGCCAGCCTGGGCTATAAAGTGACTTCAAGGCCAGCCTGAACTGCACAGTGAAACCCTGTCTCAAAAAGACCAAAAAAGCAAACAAAAAAACAAAAAGATAACAATATGCAACATATTAACCATGTTAATCTCCTATTATGTTGATTTGAATTTATCATTGTTTTTCTTTTTTGTTTTAAAATAAAAAAGAATTCATTACAGTAAAAGACACCTTGCCATTGACCTCGAAATACTCCCCTCACTTCAAACACACTGATCCCATCACTCTTGCCACTTTCTGAAGCAGGTCCAGAAGTCTGCTTTTCTAACTTTACCAGGTGTGATCAAAAATATGGTGAATGTCATTGCCAAGTGCCCTCCAATGGAAAGTCAGGCACGTAGAAGCTTGACACTGTGTCTTCATCCACCTTACTCCCTAGATCTAGCACCATGAGACTTCTGGCTCTTCTCCAAGGTCAAAATGATCATGTTTTGAACTGATTCAGGATATCAGGGCAGCCAGGACAGCACAACTGAAGACACTCAGAAAAGACTCCAGAGCAGCTGCAGAAAGTGGCAAGGATGATGGGGTATGTATGTTTCAAGCAAGGGAGAATATTGTCAAGGGCATTCATAGTAACATGTCTTTGACTATAATACATTTTTTAAAAGGTAAACATTTTCTGTACATTTCAATCATATCTCATATGTTACACATATTCCATTGGGTCAACCGGTATTATTGTTATCATCTATGTCTTTTGTTTTGAGACACGGTTTTGCTATGTTTTGCAGAATGGCCTCAAACTCCTGGGCTCAAGCAATCCCCTGCCCCAGCCTCCCAAGGGCTGGGACTGCAGGCTCCAGGATACCCAGCTTGGCAGATCAACTTCGAACAGCTCCAATGATATCCACTGGTCTCCATACAATTTGTTAAAACCTGAAGTACCCCGTGCAAACTAACTTTAGTGTTTCTACCCTTCCACCCAGAATCAGCTCAGTTAACCCTGTTTGTGGCCATCTCACTGGAAGAACAGGAGGCAAAGTTGCTCAAACTCTCTTCTACCAGCGTCTCCCACAGAGCTCTGTCACCATGGTCACCTCTCCTCTGGAAGTCAGCAAGTGCCTGGTTCTTGTGAATGTCTCCTTCTCTGCTGCAAGATGAGTCCCCTCCACTATCTCTGAAAGTGAGTCCAAAACCTGGTATTGCAGGGCTAAGTGGTTTTGATAGACTCACTCAGAGGCCTAAACAAATATTAAGTGACTTTCCATTAAGGACAATCCCATTGGCACATCATCTCCAAATGTCTCTGAAATACCCAGTGATCCTCCAGGAGATTTCTTATGAGACATGGAACTGGGGAGAATGAGGTCTGCATTATGTAATGTTCCTTGGAGGTTTCTGGAGCCAGGGAACCATTCCTTCCTATCTGCATTTATTCCTGAAACTTAGCCCTCGGTGCTGCAGAGGTGGCCTTGGGGGACAGCATGACCTCACCTCTGAGGGCCAAGCCAAAAGACAAAACGTGATGGGTTTAGAAAGTCATGCAAAGAATGATCTCATCCAATGAAAAATGGACAGCTTAGTGAAACAGGGAAGATTAGACATTCACTTGATGAATGGAACTATCACAATTGCAAAGCTGCAAGTAGCTAATGAGGCGAGATCCTAATTTTCAAGTGCAAACACCCAGAATTGAGCGCAGTGCATTACCGCTGACCTGACACACAGCTGCAGGAGAAGGGAGAGGCCTGTGCCCTCTGCCTCCAGAGCCCAAAGCCACAGGGCCGGCCCTCTGGGGACACCAGGAATTGTACCCCACCTTCAACTTGGCAAATGCAAGACCCACGCTCAGATGGGTGAGCCTGCTAGCATGGTTAGTTAGTTAATTAAGTTAGCTAGAGTCACTAAGGAGGCCTGAAGATTCTCGCTCAAGGCCTCCAGTGGCTTCTCTTCTCTACCCTGGGCCTGCTTTCCTATCCCTGTTCATCCAAAAAGCTGCAAATCTTTACAAAAAAATTCATCTGGATCAGCTCTTTGTGGAATCAGCAAGCAAAAGGTCAGCATTTAGCTGTGATTTAAGCTCAGAGTGCTCTAAAAACACTGCGATATTTCATCTTGGGTGAAACCTTCCCTTGCGCTCAGACCTGACTTTAACCTCCGAGGCGGACCTTCCTGTGGCAGGCGGATCTCCAGAGGCCAAACCAGGGACGCGGCAGCTTGCGCAACCTGGCCGTCTGTGGCGCTTGGCACCGTGGCTCTCCTCTGGACACACTGCTCCCTCTGGCTTCCAGGAAACTCTGGTCCCTGCCTTCCCTCCCTCGTTTCCTTCTCCATCTCTTCTGTAGCTCATCCTCCCCCGCCCACTGGCCGGGTGTTGAAGTTTCTCAGAGTTCACTTACAGTTCAGTCATTTCACACTCTGTCAATACCCGTCCCAGGGCTTCTCTGAGAGCCATGTCTAACAGGTAGCCACTGCCCCTGGCAACCTCATCCACGTCTGCACCCACAGTGCTCCCCAGAATACTTAGTCCTCTGCAGGGGACTCAGGAACAGCACTGTTCATCGCTCTGACGAAGCCGCAGGGCTTCCCCTCTCCTCATCCTGCAGATGCCCGCATGAGTCCAGGGACTTTGCCACCTGGGTGTCTCGTTTCTACCTCTGGCCAGCACTGTGCTTCTACTGCGCTGTCACCTAGAAGACAGGAAGCTCTGATTCTGTCGCCCTCTCCTGAACCCTGGTGGCTCCTGGCAAGAAGTTCTCTGGGGCCCCTGCCGAGGCCTGTGGCTTCAGCCCTCTCGCCTCACAACTGCCCCACCTCCGCAGACAGGCACACAGACACTTCTACAGAAGGGCCAGGCCTCCCCTTCCACTTCAGTCTCTTCTTGGCCTGTCCTGGTCCCTGCACTTGGCCTCCAACTGCTCCTTGTCCCTCAGGCTTTTCCCTGGCCTGTGACAGGAGCACTTGGTGAGGAACGCACTGTTCACCATCCCCCCGAGGTGCAGAGGTCACCCGGCTTCTACACCTTCCACGGTGTCCACTGTGCCCCTGACCCGCACAGGCTGTGCACACCTGTAGGTGTCACACGTGAGGCACAGCCTCTGTCCTGAGAGCCTTGTGACAAATGCAGGAGGTGAGCCAAGCCCAGCGTGGGAGCCGAGGCACAGAGCGTCATGGGCACCTGGCCATGCTCACCACAGTCTCCCAAGCAGGAACCCTGCAGGGGGTCACTGGCCAGCACGGGATGCAGCAGATGCAAGAACCAGCCACAGATGCAGGATGGGCAGCAGACACAGGAACCGAACACAAATGCGGGATGGGCCACGGTTGTGAGAACCAGTCATGGATGCAGGATGGGTAGCAGACGCAGGAACTGGCCATGGAGTCGCTGACCCTGCTCCTCAGGGCCCCACTGGCTGGCACTGCACTGAACACCCTCAGTAGGGCAGCCAGGGCCTTGCTGGAGTGTGGGAGGAGCTCGCCATAGGGCCAGCATGCCAGCTAGAGGTCACCAGGCAGTGGGAGTATTGTAGCATGTGGACACCTTGGCTTCTGCAGGCCAGTGTTCCAACTGACTGCCCATGTGCCAAGCACAGCGCTCTGCGGTGGCCAGCACTCTTGGCCGCATGCAGCACGGGGTCTGGCCCGCCAAGGTTGCGTGATGTGTGCTATTGGGTGGGGGTCAGTCAGTTTTGTCTCCCTTTTAACGCCAACTTACAGGGGCCAGGGATGCTGTGCGCTTTCAGCCCCAGGCATTCTCCTCCCCACCTCCCTCTCCCCAGCCACCCCAGTGTCCCCAGACTCCCTATTCCTGCCTGCTGTCCAGGTGACCAGGGGGCTGTGCCCTCACCTCCGTGCTGGTCACTGGAACTGTTTTCCTGGGGACCACATTACAGCTCCTACAAAATCATCTTGTGGCTTTCACCCAGCACCCTGTGGCTTGGGTTAGCAGCACAGGGTGCAAAGCTGGCCAGGAACACTGGGCACCGCAGTGTAGCCAAGTTACCCGAGCACCTGCCTCAGCCTTCACATGAGTCACCTCTGGCACTGGAAAGAACAAAGTCTTGACCGGGATTCAGATGTTCAGGCCAACTCAGAAAAGGTTACAGTGTCACACTCGGCCTTAGCAACAGGCAATAAATTTGGAAGGGGCTGGCTCCACCCGTTCTGGCTCTTACATTTAAAAGGATGAATTAGTCACCTTCAGAAAAAGTTTTAATTTTAAAAACAAGCAGTTCTCTTATCCTCGGAATGGTAAAGAAACTTGAGACGCAGAGTCTGGTGAGACTGTCTTTTCCAGGGCAGTGAACACAGGCCGGTAGCCCGGGGTACCCCACAGGGAGGGGCCTTAGCCCTCGGCCCCCATGGAGGAACTCAGCTATGCAGAGGGGTGGGTCCCTGCAGGCTGACCTTTCCACCTCTGCCCCCAGGAAGAGACTCCTCTTCTTTACCAGGTTACAATTTTTAAAAGGGGAAAAATATTTTTAATAAAGCAGCAACTTTCAAAGGATGGAAGGGATTCAGTTATTCCAGCTACAATAAGCCTGCTGTCACAGATGCCAACTCAGGAAGTGTGTTAGCCAAAACTACAAAACAAAACAAAAAAAAGATGCAAATGAAAGTAACACTGAGATTCCACCTCACCCCAGAAAGAATGGCTAGTATTAAGAAGTCAATCAATAACAAATACTGGAGGGACTGTGGGCAAAAAGGAACCCTTCTCCACTGTTGGTGGGAATGCAGGCTGGTGCAACCACTGTGGAAGTCAGTGTGGAGATTCCTCAAAAAGCTAGGATTGGAGGTCCCGTTTGACCCAGCTATTCCCCTTCTGGGTATCTTCCCGAAAGAATTAAAAACATCCTACCACCGTGATATATGTGTACCTATGTTCATAGCTGCCCAGTTCACAATAGCTAGATCTCAGAAGCAACCTAAATGCCCCTTGACTGAGGAATGTACAAAAAAGATGTGATATTTCTATATAATGGAATACTACTCAGCTACAAAGAATAAATTAGACATTTTCACTCTTAAATGGATAAGTATTGAAAATACACTTCTCAGTGAACTAAATAAGTCACACATATATAACCATCACATTGTTGCACTTGTGTGATGAACTGAAACAAAATCTATGTATATAAAAAATTAGTTAAGATAGGTAAAGAAAAAGAATTTTGAGTGAAAAGTAGTTTTCACAGGGTCATCTTCAGGTTTCATTTTTAATGCAAAATGCTTATTTGAAAATAATACAGCAATTATAAAAAAGTCACATAGCTGGTTTCTCTTGATTCACTGAGGCAAAAGTTTTGTGCTAATAATTTTCTGGACAATGTTTCATGTCTATATCTTTTATCCTACACAATTGCTGTGAATATAACAACATCCAATGTGCTGATTATTGTTACTCTCCTAATGGCTGATTGTGAAATTGTTTTACTTTGGTTTCTTACTTTTCTTTTTGTAAACTTAAAAAAAGAAAAAGAAAAGAAAAAAAATTCCCTCATTACCACTGTCGCTTCCATAGCTGGAGTTTGTTACTAAGCGCAAACCATACGCACGGAGCATGGTGTCACAGGAGCAGCTCCGTAGCTGAGAACTGAGCAGTGGGGCCGCCGGGCCGCTCAGGGTCAGGGCTCACTGCTGGCTCCTCGCTGTCCATCCCCACGCAAGGAAGCGCGTCACTTTCAGTGATTCTCACCATGAGACCAGCTCGCAGGGCACAGGGCATGGATTCCGTGTCAGGCTTCCCGCGTTCTCATCCCCACTGCGCCTGCTCCCTGAGATGAATATGAGCATCGTCACGCACCAGACAGCAGACAACGGTACGGTGACATGAACACAGAGGCGGCATCCAGCCTCCCAGCTGCAGCAGTGGCTCTCAGCCTGGCCCGGGAACCGGCACCTGCGGTTCTCTGTGGGGTAGTGGGCCGCGGACCCTGTTGGACACTTGCTTGCCGAGAGAAAGCACCAGGCACTGGAGAGGTCAGAGACAGACGCCAGGCTCTCCCCCTGCACACAGCTGCATTGTCATAGCCAGATCCCAGTGCTGGGAGTCACTGAAGAAGGAGACACAGCACAGTGGCTGCTAGGCTGGGGCGTCGCCGGCCCGTGGATTCTGGCTCCCAGCCTGGCTCCAGGAGGTGACCATGCTCCCAGCCCACAGGCAGCTACATAGGGCACAGGGGCCTGGGCGACTCATCCTGCAGCTGGCCAGCTCAGAAGGCTGTGTTCAATTGGTCCCACGTGTCTGGCCCCTGACTGGCTGCTCTCTCCTCCTCTGCCCTGAAGGTTCTGCTGCTGTGCCCAAGGACAAGGGCGTCACCTCCTGCCCGCCCCACCCTCCCGACACAGTCCTGTCCCCAGTGCCTGGCAGAAAGCATCTCTTTACTCCCCTTGCAGTGGATTCACAGCTCAGCTCTCCACACTGAAGAGAATCAGGGTGAGCTATGTGTGCTAACGGGGAAAGATCTGAACAACAAAGACTTCAGGTCCAGGCTTGCAATGAAGGAGAAGTCAGGCCCTGTCTTAGGAGTGAGGGAAAAGGAGAACGGGAACCCTTGAAGGAGGTCTGAAGGCCACGTGACCACAGGAACAGACAGACACTCCACAGGAGGGATAGGCCAGCCCTGCTGAGCTGACCTGTGGAAGCCTCAGAGGCCAGGCCCCATGGGGCTGGGCACCCAGGAGGACACGGGCTGCAGGAGGCCCCAGGTCAGGGGAGAGGGTGTCCCCTGTGCCCTGGACAGACTCTGGTGGGACCCGGAGCAGGTGAGGCTGATAGGACAATGTGGGACAATGAGGCGAGAGTGAATTCAGAACTGGAGCAGGACTGTAATCCTAACACTCTAGGAGGCTGACGCAGGAGGATCCAAGTTCAAGCTCAGCCTGGGCAATTTAGCGAGACCTTGCCTCAAAATAAAATAAAAAGGCTGGGGCTGTAGACAAGTGGGAAGGCCCTGGGTTGGATCCCAGTACCACACACACACACACACACACACACACATTCACACGAGTGACTAGAGGTTGTGAGCTCTCTGCTCCACCAGCAAGGAGGCCCCATAAGGGAGCTTGATGCTTGTGCAGGTTCACCCCAGAGTGACCCCTCAGAGCTTACTTCAAGGGACAGACAGCCGCAGGACGCAGCCCGGGCTGAGATGCGGTGCCCCCCAACCCCACCGGGGGAGGTGTGGTCAACCAGAAGCCTGGAACCCAGGCCCGGCTGGGCCACCATGGGCTCTGGGCTGGGGAAGAGTGGTGCCACACTGGACTCCTGGCCTCCACAGCTTGGCCTCAGCCTCCTCCTGCCGACACGCCTTTTAAAAGTTTTCCTGGCAGGCCTGTCTTTTTACTTCTGGTAATTGCTTTAGAGGAACACAGCTCTTTGTTTAAGGGGGGCCCAGGGACCTGGTAATTGCCACAGGCACATGAGCAGTTCCTAGACGTTCTCAACAGCTTCTCTTTTAGCATTAAATATTAAATTCCTAATGTTTGGCCCAGTGTGGATGCGGGGGTGGGGCTGGCAGGAGGAGCAAGGTTCGCAGAGACCTCAGCGCTGACCCCAGCCAGGCAGGAGGCCCCGGGGTGGGGGGGCATTCTGCCTGTCCCCACCCTAGGGACAGAGCACAGGAGCCAGAGAGTCGAGTTGGCCGCCGGCTCCAGGCTTCACTGGGAACCAACTGTGCCCCCTCGAGGCCTCGAGCCGAAGCAGCTCTTTTTTTCCCCCCTTTTTCTTTTTCCCTTTTATTCTCTTTCTTTCTTCTTTTTTTATTTTTTTAATTTTGCAACAAGGTCTTCCTAATTCCTTTGTTGCCCCAGGTTGGGCTTGAACTTTCAATCCTCCTGCCTCAGCCTCCCAGAGCAGGCTGTGTGCCACCTGGCCCTGCTGAGTGGCTCCTGAGGAGCGTTTCTGAGTCTCTGGGTGCAGACTCTCTGCACAGACTTTCACCAACCGGGACCACACAGGCCCTGCAGGCGGAGCAGCTAAGCTGTCTGCAGACAGCAAAAGACACTAACACCAAACAGTGACCTCCAGGTCAGTGTGTCCCAGGTTTGCAGGGTGCTGAGCCTACATGTGTCCCTCACTGTGTGTCAGAGAGCAATGTGGACTCTGCCATGATCACAGCTGGCTGCACCCCCAGCCCCTGGCCTGTACGACCAGGAGGACAGAGCCTCTGTCTGCCCACAGCTCCGCAGTGTAGATTCAGTTCCAGTGCTGAACTCGCCCCCTCTGTGGGGGATCCTCTCATACCCATGTGTGCTCACAGCTCATCCACAGACTTGGGGCCAGGTGTGCGGCCAGTTGTCACAGCATGGGAGACCCTACTGTGTCCCTATGGTGGTCAGGGCAAGGTAAACCTGATTGGCTTGGGAGTCACCCAGAGATGGTGAGGCCACTCCTGGGTGTGTCTGGAGTGCTGAAGAGGCCTGTCCTTGGGGTTTATGTCTGGTCCCTGTCCCTTCCTCTCTGGTGCTGTTTCTGTTCTCTGCTTCCCAGCCACCATGGTCTAAGCAGCTTTGCACCACCTTGCCCTTCTACCATGATGTTCCTGCCTTGGAGCAAGTGACCATGGACTGGATCTCTTGAAACCATGAGTCAAATTAAGTCTCTCCTCTTTTACATCCTGGGTGTGGACTGTGTGTCTCATAATGGGAAAGCCGGCTTATACAGTATCATTTAGAATTAGGTTCAGCCCCACACATCAACAAATAACAATGACGATTAAGAAAAGAAAGGAAGATAAATTTAGACAAAGCAAAAGCTTATTTTCCTTCCACATAAAAAGTCCTGGGCTTTTGAGACTCCATAGTAAGCAGGGAGTCAGACTCTTTTTGTCTTTTGTGCTCTGTCATCCAGCCTGCCATCATGGGGGCCAAGATGGCTGCTTGAGCTCTGGTGATTGCATTAGTAGTCCAGACAGCAGAAAAGAGAAAGGGGCAGAGAAGCCTGGAGCCCTCTAAGGAATACTTCCTAGGATGTGTATAAGCATGTTGTATTTTATCTCACTGGTCACAGCTTGGTCACATGCCACTTCTAGCTCTACAGGGGACTGCACATGGAACCCTCTTGCTGGCTATCACACCAAAGTATAGATCCAGACTCTGCTCCTCTTGGAAAGGGGAAGAACGAGCTGGTGTGATTCTCGGACAAGGGAAAATGAAAGCACGTATAAGAGTTTGCAAGAAGTTTGCTATCCCGCTACGAGTTGTGAGAAAAAATGGTCTTTTAAGACAGAAATGAACCCACAGAACCTGCTGCAGGAGTCTGGGGAGAATAATTTCCTGGTGGCCCTGGAGTTGAGCTCCAAAGTTAACTGTGTGTCTGGATCTGCAAGGACAGTTAAAGAAGAAATACTGCATTTTTCTTCCTCAGCTCCACCCACATTTCCTAATACTCTCCAGTACACAGACCTTTTCACAATGACAAGACCTGAACCCTAGACTGGCACCCAGGAAAGACACCCAGCCTGTACAGCTCTGGCCTCCCAAGGCTCCCTGGTCACCCTCCACACCGCCAGGCCGCCACCTGTGGACAGACAGACTCTGGGAGACCAAAGCTGCCTCGTGGATCCCGAGGACACAGCGATCCACAACCCCGCATTTGGCAGCACCTCCACACCGCCAAGCAGTTCGCAAACACCACCAGCGACACAGTTTGCAGCTGGAGGGCCACCAGCTGTCATCTGCGGGCAAAGCTGGCTGATAACCCGCGTCCCCATCCCCGCACAGGCCTGGCAGCTGTGCTGTGACTGCGCCTTGAAGAGCTGCCCACAGTCGCCCTGGGACCCTCATCCTAGGCCCTGTAGTTCGGGCCTCAAGCATCTCCCAAGCACCCACGTGTCTGAGGCTGGGTCGCAGCGTCGGCAGGCACAAGGGGTACAACCTGGGAGAGCTGGGACCTGCCGGCAGTGGGGCTTTCGGGTACCTGGGGACCCGTCCCCTCCCCAGCTGCTTCCTCCCCAGGCCGGGCAGCAGTGCCACTTCCTGCTCCTGCTAGGATGTCCCGACTAAGACGGAAATGCAGCTTCCTCCCCAGGTGTTTGTTACGGTGAGGGAGAGCTCACGGAGCACACAGAGGAGGACCTGCCCATACCGCTCGTGACGCCTGCACGCTGGTCAGGGCAGTCGGGCCCGGCTGCTGACCTCCCGGGTGGAGCAGCTGCAGGCCGGCCGCTCATCACCCACGCCTGGCCTCCCGTTTGGAGGATCTGAAAACTGAGGTGCAACCCAGGGAGACCACAGCTAGGCCGAGGGCACAGTGCGGATGGGCCCACATAGCCGTCAGGGCACCGTCCCCTCGCCCTCCCCATGGCCCCCGGCCCACACACACAGGCCAGGTTCCGGTCTGCAGGGAGCACGGCCCTGGGGTGCGGGGCCCTGGGGTGCGGGGTCCTGGGTACCCAGCGCCCTTCCAGGCTCTCATCTTGTTCAAAGAATTGCACAAGACTAGCAAAAAACGCAGAGCTTTTAAGGTCAGAAAGGTAGCGCCTCACAGGGCCACACGGCCCAGGGCCCCACCTTCCCTACCCTCGTCCTGAGGTCGGGTCTGGGCCGCCCGTCACGTCCTGCTCGGTCCGGCTGAAAGACTTCTGCCCTGGTATAAGTTACTGAACATGATGGCGGCAGTTTAACAAGGCGGAAGGCCAAAGCAAAAACGACACTTACCCTGACGACCACGTCCTCCTCCTTCCCCCTGGGCCCTGAGTACAACTTGCTCTTCCCTTCCCGCATGCGGAAGCGAATTCCAGTCAGGTTCTCACACGTCATCAACGCGCGCCTCGGGCCGAGGTCACGTGACCTTCTGCCCGCTTCCTCTCGGGCCAGAGGAAAGAGCCCAACCCTACAAGTCATGCGCTCCTCTCCACATCCTCCGTAATGGTGTCCTTTTTCTTTCTTTTTCATCTCTATTGCGCCAGAAAATCCTAGCACCAGCCAAGAAAAGCGAAGGCGGTGTCCTCCGAGTGGCCCCGGTGTGGCCCGGAAACGGTTCTGCGCATGCGTCCTGGCAGGACCCCACCCCCGGCATTTGTTCCACGCGGTTCCCTGTGCTCTCGGCTCCCGGTGCAGCCTGTACAGGGGTTGAGGAATGGCTCGGCCTGGGCTGCAGAGGCTCCAGCATGGTCATGGCTTGGCCATCTGGGGGCTGCCGGGAGCTGGGCATCATGACAGTGGGGTAGCAGCAAAAGCGGAGGAGGCCAAGCCCGGCACCTGGAGAGGTGGGGAGACGCCCAGCGCACGCCTTCGGCGCAGGAGAGGGGCCTGGGCCCTGGGCCCCACGAGAGATGGTCCTAACGGATGGAAAAGAAAGCGCCCAGGAGGGAAGGGCCAGGCCGGAGGCCAGGGTTGAAGCAGTGGGCGCCTTCTCCTTCCGCTGCGGACCTGCTGCAGGAATCATTGACCAGAAGACTCCAAAACGGTAAGCAATGTGATGAAAGGAGTGAGTGAAAGAAAACGGGTTCGACGAGTCCGGGAGCTGAGAGGGGCCACCCTCGGCCATTCCCCTCCAGGAGGAGTGGGGAGGCTGCGCGCAGAGACTGCGGTGTGTCCGGCCACAGAAGTAGGACACTAACCCTGAGGCCGGCTCAGCCTCCTCGTCCACTGCCTCGTCTGGGTGGTGCCGCCTGCCTGACGTTCACAGGGGACAGTGATGGTTGCCGAACTGCCACGGTGAAGGCGGACTTCAATTCTGGCACGAAGCATATGAGCAGCAAGCTGCCTTCCTCAGCATCTGCTGCGGGGACAAGACCGGTCTGGGGTGCCGGCGCTGGGATCCCTTCCTGGACATCTCCTGCCAAGGTTCCCTCTGCTCAGAAGGCAGCTCCACTGCTCACTGTCTCACCCGTTTGCAGGTCCGGCTGGGTGTTCGCGGCCTCTTCCCCGCTGTCCAGCAGCTGAAGATGAGCCTGGACTTCCCCCGGCACAGCTGTTGCTGGGACAGAGTCACAGGGGTCTGACAATGCCGGGTGGCTTTGTTTTCCTTGTTAGTAAGGTGCTCTGTTTAACATTTAAAGTTATGACAATTAATACACTGTTTTCTTGAAGTGGTGAAGCTATTTTAAGAGATTCCATTGGATAGAAATTTGTAGTTACACCATTACCTGTCTAAAAGGCTTTGCAATCAGTTATTGGCCTTAAAAATTAAAGCTTAAAAATTATAAGCTGGGCATGGTGGTGAACACCTGTAATCCCAGCACTCAGGAGGCTGATGTAGGATTGCTGCAAGTTCAGGACCAGCCTGGGCTACATAGTAAGACCTTGTCTCAAAACCCTCCTCCCCAAAATCAAAGCTATAAACACCCTATATTACAAAATTTATCCTGATTTCTGTTTTATACTTAATTTCAGTGGAAATAGAGAACTAACTAGGAACATTTTGGTGGGTGATGAGGAGAAAATTACACAGCTTTGCTGAAGGAGAAACCAACCATCTTATTCATGGTTCAGTAATTGTTCCCTCAATAGGTACTCAGCAC
>RJWM01017263.1:0-43364 GCA_004363535.1 Dasyprocta punctata | reverse complement strand
GAAGGGCTCGGCTGCTTCACGACTCAGCTGCAAGTTAGGTTGATTCGGCTTCAGCCCATCAACCAAGGAGCACCAGGCCCTCCAGCTCTGTCCCTCCCATGGCACGATGCCACCACTGCAGGGCTGGTCCCTTCTGGGAAGAACAGATGGCAAAGGTGCAGACTCCAGAAGTAACGGGGATGGAGAGTGGGCAGGTTACCGCAGGCCAAACCACGCCCCCTCCCCAGTCTCCCTGTTGCTCTAAGTCCCTTGCCCAGTATAATCATTTGCTAGCGCAGTCTGCCGCCTTTTTCCTCCTTCCCCGGTGTGTGGTAGCTCTTCCCACAGCAGCCAACTCTCCAAGTCTCCCGCAGTGATCCAGCCCTACTATTCAACCCTATTTTGACACTAGCTTCCTGAGTAAACACACATTCGACAAGTAAGAGGTTCCTACCCCCAAGATGAGCTCCACTTCAAACACCAGTTGCCAGTCCCAGAGATGATCTGTACTCTCTTGACTGACCAGCTATAAATTTGCAGGTTTTAGCCAGAGGCAGTGACACACATCTGTAATCCCAGTATTCCAGAGAGGCCAAGGCAGGAGGACTGCAAGTTCAATCCCTGCTTGGGAAATTTAGTGACTTAACAAGACTCTGGCTCAAAATAAAATAAAATAAATAAATATTAGGACTGGGAATGTGGTTCATTTCAAAGGCCCTGGGTTCATTCTTTGATGCTGAAGAAAAAACAATTACAAGCTCCCACAGGTCTGATAATTCTCTAGAACAACTCACAGAACTCAATAGGACGCTAAACTTACATGTACTTATTCAAGGACCCAACTCAGGAAAGACAGGATGGACAGGATGCAGAGGATTCTGGTTGGGAGGACGCACAAAGCTCTGAGGACTCTCTGGGTACTGCCCCCAGCAACTTGTACTCAGCAACCCACTGTGTTCAAGATGATATTACTCATTCTTTAGCTCCGCCCCTCTCCTGGAGGTTGGGGGGATACAGGGTGAAAATTTCTACCCTCTCATTACAGGCTTGGTCTTTGTGACACCTGGCATCCTGAAGCTATAAGGGCCCCCACTTCAAGTCATCTCATTTGATAAACATGGTGGAAAGGAGCTCCTATGGAAAGCCAAAGACACTTCCATCACTCAGGACTGGTTGCCATAACAAAGTGCCACAAACTGGTAAGAGTGACCGTAGAAAGTTATTTTCCAACCTGGTATGGTAATGCATGCTTGTAATTCCAGGATTCTGGAAGGCTGAAGCAGGAGGATCTCAAGCTCAAGTCCAGCCTGGGCAACTTAGTGACTAATGAGATCTTGTCTCAAAAATTAAAACTGTTTTAAAATTAAAGAAATTTATTTTCTCCCAGTTCTGGAGAGGCTGGAAGCCTGAGTTCAAGGCGTGTGCAGGGCCAATTCCTCCGGAGCCTCTCTCCTTGACTTGCAGGTGCTCTCTTCTTCCCGTGCCCTCACAGGTTCATCCCTCTGGGCCTGTGTCCTCATCTCTTCCTGTAGGAGACTGGCTTCGGGCCCACCCTAAAGACCCCATTTTTACTTTATCACCTCTTAAAAGTCCTTATCTTCAGTACGGACACAATCTTAGGTACCGAGGGATAGAGCTTCAACCTATGAATTCCAGGGGACATGATTCAGCCCCTAAAACCATGCACACGAGGAAGGAATGAAGGAGGAAGAGAAGGAGGGAAGGAGACAAAGGGGAGTGAAGAAGAAACATGGCTGGGTCTGAGGGAGGCAGGGGAGGAGTGAGGCCTCAGGCTGGCCAAGGATTCAGGCTTCCTAAAGCTGCCAGTGCTGCACAGGCCACACACAAAGTTGTGTCCTGTGACTGACAAGGGCACTGATTCTGGGGTCAGACTGAACTCAATCAGTGTCCCAGTACTTCAGCACTCAACTGACCAAATCACTTAACCTCGGTTTTCTCATCTGTGAAATGGGACTCCTCATATACCCACACAGTTATTAAAGGTACTGAAAGTCTGTGTACGGCCAGGTGCAGTGGCACACATCTGTAATCCCAGCAGTCTAAAAGATGAAGGCAGGAGGATGGTGAGTTGGGCCCAGCCTGGTCAACTTAGTTACTTAGGAAGAACTTATCTCGAAATACTGTAAAAAATTAAAAACAATGAAGGTTTTGGGTTCAATTCCCAACACTGGGGGAAAAAAATCTGTGTGTTTAATATCCAGAGGCCAAGCACGCCAGGATCTTTGTGTAGCTGGGAGTGATAATGACTTTGGCAGTTACTGACAAGGGCTCCCAGATAGGCTGAAGCGACAGGAATGGGTAGCGGGAAGGGCAGGGGTGTCCACTGGGGTCAGGGGCCAGCATCGCTGTGGCCATGGATGGGCGCCAATAGGTCCCCAGCTGTTGGAGGGGTGGGAGATGCATCAACCCTACTGTCACAAGGGGCAGCAGTTGCTCCTACTGTGGCTGACCCCGGGGAAGAGCAGGTAGGAACCTCCACCCTCTTCAGAGGTGGGCCTAGGGCTCACAGGGGCCCCTTGGCTAGGTCTCCCCAGGGTAGGCACCTGCAGCCAGCAGGTCAAAGGTTTGGAGGCAAGTGGCCCACTCCCCAGAATGAGCATGCTGGTTGGCACCTCTGGGAAATCGCTGACCCCCGGTGTGTGATGGGGAGCAGCTCAGTCGTATCCGACCAACTTGCTGAAGATGTAGGTAAACCAGGGCTTGGGTACCTCATCAGCACCCCTCCCTGAGGCCTCTTGAAACCCCCCATTATCCAAGCTCCTCAGGAGCCAGAGCCTGGAGACATAGTGACTCATTAGCTTTTATTTTTAGTTTTATGCCACTGAAGATGTGCAGTAACAAGAGCAGCTGAAATGTCTTGCTATAAAAAGGAGGACGAGGGTGGGGGTCAGACAGACAGAGACAGATAAGGGGTGGAAAAGAAGAAAAAAGCAGGGCGTGGTGGTGCACACCTGTAATTTGAGCACTCTGGGAAGCTGAGGCAGAAAGATCTCAAGTTTGAGCCCAGCCTGGGCAACTTAGTGATTTAACAAGACTCTGTATCCAAAAAAAAAAAAAAAAAAAAATTTTTTAAAAAAGGACTGAGGATGTAACTCAGTGTGAAGGCCCTGAATTCAAACGCCAGTACCACGAAAAGAAGAAGGAAGAGGAGGATTCTTGCTGCAAAGAAAATGCTTCCTTCCCTGGGATCTAAAAGAAAGTTCTGGAATTGTCACACCCCTCACACGTGCTTGAAGCCAAAGTGGTACAGTAGCCAATTCCCAAGATGGCACCCGCCCTTTCTCACCTCCTGGTAGTCACGCTGTGGAGTCTCCTCTCTTGCTAGACACAACTGACCTGTGTGTTTTACACTTATGACACCTCTCATTTTGGATGAGTCATTTTTCTAGTGCCAATGGCTACCATATTTGACAGTAGAGCTTTTGATAGTCCAATGGGAAGGCCAAAGAAGCAGGGCATGGAGTATCAGCCGTTATATGCCAGCATCTTCCCCATCTCATGAACCAAAGAAGAGGAGGTCACTTCGATGTGCCAGGGAGTACACCTGACGCAGTGCAGGGCCATTTGCCCTGGGTGCCAGATTCAAGGACCTCTAAAAACTCAGCTGTCTACATAAATAGTTGTTTTGTTTCGTTTCGTTTCATTGTGTTGTACTCAGAACTGAACAGGGCGTTCGCACTAAGCTACCCTTTTTTTTATTGTTAAATTTTGACACAGTCTCACTAAGTTGGCTAGGTTGAGTTTGAACTTGCAACCCTCAAGCCTCAGGTTCCCAGAATGTTGGAATTACAGGCATGCTCCACCACACCTAGATAATAAATAGTATTTCAAGGCAATATGATCCTATTAAGGTGATCTTTTGGTCAGACATTAGATCTATCTGTCTTATGTTATTCATAAGGTGTGGCTTTGATGTAGCCTACTCTCTACTTCTACTGGTCACTCTCTTCTGGAACTTTCTTTGGTGACCAGACCTAACTCTAATAACCCAACACCTTTAGCTCTTGCAATGATTGTTCCCTGTGTATGTTTCAAAAGCCATTCTGGAAAGTCAAAGTTGGACCTCTTTTGGAAATCATCCTCCACGATTCTAACTCTCCTCGAGGTTGCTGACTCCCAGCAGAAAGATGAAGGTGGGGAAATAGTCACTATTTTGTTTATCTTCTCTCACCCTCTTCTAGAAAAATGGAGAAGACAGTCAATTGTTCTTGCATTCCCACCCCACCCTGCACTTTTGCTCTGCCTTCAGCTGCGTCCCCTGTTCACCCTACATCTAGCTGCTCACGTGTGTGTCCCCAGATACCAGAAGGGGCCTGGAGTGGGGGAAAAGGGTCCAGCAGGACAGAGCCAGGACTTCCAAGGGTAGAAGCTGCAGACTCCAGGCTTCAGCTTCTGTTACAGTTGCTCATATGACAGTCACCCAGGAGGTGACAAGCCTGTCTCTTATTGGGTCCAAGTGGTGGCTGAGTGACCAACTGTAAGGGATACCAGGTGGTCCAGCCTCTCAAACATTGGTCTGCACCTGAATCCCAAATTTTTCTTTTCTTTCTTTTACTTTTCTTTTCTTTTCCTTCTTCCCAGTACTGGAGATTGAATCTGGGGCCTCACTAAGTTGCAAAGTTGTCCAGGCTGGGCTTGAACTTACAATCCTCCTGCCTCAGCCTCCCAGAGTGCTAGAATTACAGCTGGGTACCATCAGGCCCAACTCAGTCACTTTTTGAAGTACTGAAATGCCAGTCTTGGTCACATGAATTGTAGAAGGACGCAAATCAGACTGTAAAAATCTACAGTCAGAAATGTCTGTTTTCCAAGGAGTTGCATGAGGATCCCTGTTAGCTGGGGAGTAACAGTGTTGAGAGCCCTTGGGTCTCCTAGCTCTCATAAGAAAGTAACACAATGTCATGTCCCGCATACTCTGCAAATAGTGCAGACAGGAGCCCATGCTGGCTATGACAGTGGTGACATTTGTGTGGGCTCAGGAGGTGGCATGTAGGGTGGCTCCTGGTGTCACTGCACAGAAGAGTTGGGGACTTTTCTTGGGGTCCCCACATAGCAGCCAGGCCTAGTCTACCCTACTCCCCTGGGCCACCAAGACTCCTCAAGGGCCTTTCTGGGCATCAGCCTCCCCCTTCCCGAGTTTTCTTGATTTCCTTCTTCCATTCTGGCTTGGGGAGGTTGAGTCACCCTGAAGGAGCTTGATAGAACAGCTCACAAAAGTGTTTTTTATTTTAATAATAATCGGCACCAGATGCTTCCCCAGTGAGACTCCGCGCTTGAGTTGTGATAAACACAGCAAGTGGAAAGTCACTTTATTAAACCATAAATGTTCGCCACAAATCACAGCTAAATTAGCCCTTGGCGGAAGCTGAGCAGAAGCCCAGCCTGGCTCTTTAACTCCATGAGGAAGGAAAAAGGTAATGACACGATTTGAACACTTTCTCATTAGGCTTTAAAAATCCCTGATGTCATTCTGTTCTGCGGGTCTGGACGGGTTTAAAATAAATGTAGTGCATATACCTTCACTACCAGCCCTTGAAACATTGTCCTGTCTCAGCCTACCTGTCCATCAGGTCTCCCTGCTGGAGACCACAGTATGCAGGGCATGGAACTGGCCACACCAGCTGTTCAAATAACATGTGCACTTGAGCAATAGCTGTCTGGAGTCTCAAGGCCACCAGCCCAAATCCCAGTGCTCTCGAGGAATTCTTCCTCTCTTTTGGGCTCAGTTCTCTTAGCTGTAAAATGCGGGACATGGGATATCAGTGATTCCCAAAGTGTAGTCTGTGGAATCCAAGTAGAGACCTCTATGGTGATCAAGGAAGAGTCTGGGTGGGTGGACTCCAAGTCTCCCCATCTTCTCTCCCACCAGAACAATCCTACCTTTACCTGTTTGGGTGGCTGTGGTCCTGGGGGAGGGGTAATGAATATGAGACCCAAAACTGCTTGGGATACACATGACTCAATCACCTGGCAAGGAGGTTCTGATTCCAACCTTCATGGGACTGTCCACGGCTGAACTAGCTGCTCTGCAGGTGACGGTAACCACCATCTCAGTCTGGTAGTAAGTGCTATAATGTCACCTTGTATCCTAATCAACTTGGGGCTTCACATGTGTCTCCAGTTCTGATGCCTATGGCCTTGGCAGACATCACCAATCAATTGCCATGCTCTCTTGCTGAGCTCCTGTTGAGAGTTCCTCTCATCACGTCCTCCTAGATGGCCACTACCCACAAAAGCACCAGAGTGACCCAAATGGGTCCTGTTGTCTGGTCTTCCTTTTTCCCAAGGCAGGAAGGAAGGGAGGGACAAAGGAGAAGGGAAGGGAAGGGGAGGGGAGGAAAGAATAGAAAACTCCCTGAAACTGTGGGAACAAGCTTTGCTGTGGTTTGACAAAATGCTTTTCAAAGCACTTCCTTTCCTGTGCAGAGAGAGGTGGGGCGGGAGCTTCTGTGTAGTACCGGCCAATCTCCACGATGGGCCTGGTAACTCTGCCTTCCTGACATACCTGGTGTTGTCCTGCCCATGCTGAATAGAACTGTGTAACCAATAGGACATTGCAAAAATGGTAGAGTAACTTCAGAGACTAGACCATAATTGTGGCTTCTGCCCTTTCTCTCTCCCCATCTCTCTGTATATAGAGAGAACAGGGAGGGGGAATCAACTACTGAGTGATATCCTCAACCTTTTTCATTTTTATTTCAAGGCAGGGTCTCACTAAGTTGCCCAGATTGGCCTCAAACTTGATCTTCCTGCTTCAGCCTCCCGAGTAGCTGGAACTATAGGAGCACAGCACCATGTGGGGCACTACTTATTTTTTCAGTGCTAGAGATGGAAGCCAGGGACTCACACGTGGTGGGAAGTGCTCCACTGCCGAGTCACATCCCCAGCCCCTGCCTTCCTCTCTCTTGAGTCACTGAGGGGAAGCAGCCGCCATACCTGGGGGATGCCCAAGCTGCCTGAGGGGAGGGCTCCGTGATAAGCGATGGAGACCTCCACTCACAGTCAGTGTTTCCTTGCTGGGTTTGTGACTCTGCACCTTGAAAGCAAATTCTGCAACCCTTGTGAAGCCTTTAGATGATAGGCAGCCCATTGGTTGTTTCTGTTTCCTTTTTTTAAAATTTTTATTTATTTATTTATTTATTTATTTATTTTTGTCTTTTTGAGACAGGGTCTTGCTACGCAGTCCAGGCTGGCCTTGAGCTCACTTTGCAGCCCAGGTTGGTCTCGAACTCACAATGCGCCTCCTGCTTCAGCCTCCTGAGTGCTGGGATTACAGGCACTGTTTTCATTTTTTTATACATCTTTTTTCCTAGACATTTTATTAGTATATGTTTGCTGTATATAATGTTTACATGCATCATGGGAAGTTGATAAATGTGCATTACATATTTTAACTCTTTTTATTTCCCCTTCCATTTTCTTCCCTCCCCATTCCTCTATTCCCAAAAGAACCATCTCTCTGTTTCCTACTATCTATCTTGTATTTTCCTCTTTAAACTCTTTAAACTTTGGATTTCTCATATAAGTGAAGCTATGTGATATTTAAACTTCTGTGTCTGATTTATTTCACTTAACATTATCCCACAATTACCGAAATGTATCCCTCTTTATGGCTGAGTAGTACTCCATTGCATACAAATACAATGTTTTCTTTATCCACTCATCTGTTAATGGACATGAGATACACTGGTTTATATTTTGACTGAACTTCCTGAGAACCCTGCACCACAACCACCTGGCTAAGCCTCATCAAATTCTTGCCCCCACAGAAAATGTGCAAAGTGATAAATGTTCAGGGTTTTAAGTAGCTACACTTTGAGGTGTAGCAGTTCCCTTTCTTCATTGGAGACACATTCTAAAACCCCCAGCAGTTGCCTGAAACTATGGATAGTACCAGACCTTATGTCTTTTTACTTAAAGGAAGCACTTTTATAACTTCTCTTTGGAATATCTCAAATAGCAGCGTCACTACTCTCAAGCTTTGGGGCCATGATTAAGTAAAGTAAAAGCGATTTGAGCCCAAGCACAGAAATCCTATGACAGGAAGTTTGATACCATGATGGCTACCAAGTTCATATTGGGTGAGTAGCATATATAAGGTAGAAATGCTGGACAAAGAAATGATTTATGTCCCAGGCAGCCTGGAGGGGACAGCACAAGATTTCATCTACTCCTCAGAAGATCATAAAATTTTAAAGTCATGAATTGTTTATTTCTAGAATTTTCCATGAATATTTTTGGAAACTTGTTGACCAAGAAAGCAACACCACAGATAAGAGGGGACCAGTGTAATTTGCCATTCAGCCACAGCTGACTGATGTAGCACCTAAATCTACTCCTGCTGGGGAGACTCCAGCACAAAGACAGGCACCAGAGTGACACTTTAACTGATCATGGACCATTAAGGTCCTTGTATGGAAGATAATTTGTCCCAAAACCAAATGTGTGGCTGGTGAGGAAAAGGAGTAGGAGTTTGCTTGACATAACTCAGACTCCCTAAGTTATTGCTCACGATGGTGTTTATTTTCCTTCTACTTATGCCCCTGATGAGTGCTTTCTCTGACCATATTTATTCATCAAAACCCAAATGACTCAGGACTCTCTCACCCCAAGAACTAATCATCTAAAAATCACAACATCGAGGCCCCCGTAAACAGAAAAGGCTGAGTAAAAGGAAGAAAAATAAACATTTTAGTTTCTCCTCACCCTCTCCCTTTTTATTAAAATGCTTGTCCATCATGATTATGAATCTCGAACTCTAATGAGCCACTGGCATTACTGTTGTTTATTACTTTGGTGTGATATCTTTTTTATTATTTGTTTGGTCTAAAGCTCAGGCGTGGATTTATTGCCTTCTCCATGACTGGTTTTAAAATATTTGATTTAAACTGTCAGAATGCAAATAACTCCAGACATCCTCATACATGTAGACTCCAAGGAGGACTTATTTGCTGAGGGAAAAAAAAGTGAATAAGAAATGATGCTGATATAGAAAAATGGTCTCTGTATTTACAAGAAGAAAAAGAAATGTTTCAAAGAGGCAGAAAGGAGGAGAAAGAGGGAAGAGGTAATAGTCAAAAGTTCAAAAAGTAAAGTTCAAAGAACCACACTTCACTAAGACCATCTTAAACCCTGAGTTTCCAGAGGCTTCATCCACTCTTTTCTGAGATATTTTCAGAATGCCTTCCCCAGCTGTCATTTATAATGTACAAGTAGTCTTTCCAGAGAGAGAAGCCCCCTTGACCTTACAGCGACTTTTGCTGGGGGTTATGTGACACCAACTGACCATTCTCAATGCCAGGTTTCCCATGGTGCTCAGTTCAGGTCTTCCAGACAAACAAGTAGCAGACGACTGCTACAATTTTTATCTGGAATGTTCCCCCAAAGACACCTGCATGAAAGGCATGGTCCCCAGCTTGATGCTATTGAGACAGAGTGGAACTTTAAGAGGCGTGGCTTTGTGGGAGGTCAGAGATAACTGGGATCATACCCTTGGAAGAGACAAGGGACCCTGGTCTCTTGCTTTCTCTTATTGCTTCCAGCCACCATGAGGTGGGTAGCTTCCTCCACCAAGTACTCCCGCCACAATGTCCTTCTTGCCACAGACCCAAAAGCAACCAACCCTGGACTGAAACCTCCTAAATTCTGAGCCAGAATAAACCTTCCTTCTTTATAAGCTGATTCTCTCATGTGTTTGTTACAGTAACGGAAGCTGACCAATACAATAATGGGTAAGTCCATTGCAGTTTACGAGCACTTCCAGCAATATAATCACACTTCAGTCCCACCTGAGCCCAGCAAGGGAGATACTACTACCTCATTTGACAGACTGCATGGTTGAGGTCCTATAAATTCTCCATTATTTCTGGGCATGGTGGCACATGCCTGTAATTCTAGCATCCAGAAGACTGAGGCAGGAGGGTCTCAATGAGTTCAAGGACAGTTGAAGCTACGTAGTGAGTTCAAGAACAGCCTGAACTACACAGCAAGATTCTGTCTCAAAAATTATTGTCACAGGACTGGTAGGTAAAGATCAAGAGCCAGGTGTCTTTGCTCCAAGTCCAGGGCCCTTTATGACACAACAAAGTCGAAACAGGGAGGATGGACCTGAGGATAAAGCAAAGCTGAAGTTCAGTAGTCCAGGCAAAGAAGACTGTGGGCTCACTCAGCCTTTGAATGGTTAGCACACCCCAGAATCAACAGATGGGTGCTGGGGAGATGATTTCTTAGCCATGTGACACATCTCCCGACATCTTCCATAACTGCGGAATATTCTGTCCACTCTTCTGATGGCAGCATCTTTTGCATCAGGAAGGTGAGAGAAGGCAGTGAGACCCTCTTCCAAAGGATCAAATGCCGGGTTCACATAATCCAGCCTCCTCCGTTGCTTACCTGGAAGTCTGAGCCTGCTTTCCCTCCAGCACCCCTTAGGGCTGTGGTAGCAAACCTACAGCATGAGTGCCCGAACAAGCTGTTTGGATCACTGAACACTCTAACAGGTTCACCATCACTGCCTTAGGGGATTGTTCTCGAGCTGGGCCCTAGACTTGACTTACCCAGGGAGCTTGAAAATATACTGATAGTCAGGCATGATGGGCATATCTGTAATCTCAGCACTCTGGGAGGCTGAGGCAGGAGGTTCACAAGTTCCAGCCCAGCCTGGGCAACTTGGCAATTTAGCAAGACTCTGCCTCACAATTTAAAAAAACAAAAACAAAAACAAAAACAAAAAAAAACACATTTTTAAAAGGCCAGGAATGTAGCTCAGTGTGAAGGCTCTGGGTTCAACCCTTAATTCTGGGGGTGGGGGGAAATGCCTAGGCCCCACCTCTGGGTTTTACGATTTAAAACTACAACCTGGGTTGAGAACAGCTGCCCCTAGGAGAATTAGTCACATCTAGGAAGAGTGTTGTCACTTCCTAAGCCCCAGAACAAGACCCATCGTCTTGGCATTGGGGCAGGTAGAGGTGGAGAGGAGGGCAGCGGTGGACAATGTACTGGCATTGGCTTCATTTCCAGAATCCAGGCGCCACTCCAGACACATGGGAAACATTTTAAATCACAAGGTGACCTCTAGGTTCTGACTCGGTAGCCAGGTCCACCTGAGAGGTGGTGATTTGGTTTAGATAGACATGATGCCCACGCTCTAGTCCAGCTGCAGGGAGCCAAGGCCAAGCACAGGTGGAAAGAAGCTGTATCCTCTTTTATGACAAAGGACACTGAGCGCTAATGACTCCTGTTTAGGATTAAAAGGCGCCCAACCAGCTGCAGGCGGCCAGCACTCCCTGCTCCTGCGGAGGGGGCCTCCAGGGAGCTGCCGAGACGTGCAGGTATGTCACCTCGCAGAACCCAGGCAATCACTGCTGAGGCTGTGGCTGCCATTCTATGGGCTAGAACAGCGCCCTCCTTAGGTGTACGCTAGACCCCCCTCTATCGAGTTTCAGTTACTGGAGCTCAAGTGAGGTCCAAAAATAAGTACATTTAGAAGTATTTTGAGGCAGAAGAGAGGGAGAAAGAGAGAGAAACAACATTCACACAGCTTTTATCACAGTATCTTGTTACCATTGTTCTCTGTCATTATTAGTTACTGTTGTTAATCTCTTACTGTACCTATAAGTTAACCCTAGTGCTCAGAATAGACAAACGATGAATGAATGAAGACCTAAGGTCATTTTACAAAAAAAGAATGTAGAAGCTCAGGTCAAAACTATGCCCTGGGGTATACAACAGGTGCCAAGGAATAGATCTAAGACAGATTTGTACATTAACCATCAAGGGCCAAAATAGTAACCCCAATCCTGCAAGAGAATGCCTGCCTGGTCGTTCAGCAAAGACACTGTGAGGCCACACTGGTGACGTCTCTGAGTTCTGCCACAGTCGCTTCTTTTCAAATTTTTTTTTTTTTTTCTAGACATGGTCCTGTTATGTAGTTCAGGCTGTTTTCAAACTTGCTATGTAGTCTAGGCTGGCCTTGAGCTTGTGGCAATCCTCCTGCCTCAGCCTCCCGAGTGCCACCCACCATGCCTGGCTCAAATTCTTGTATTAATCAGTATAGGAGAGGCTTTGTGCATTGTCGAAAACCATAATGTAACAGTGACTCAATCTAACAATGATTTCTTTCTAGCTCACAGTGTACAAGATGTGATTGAAAAATAGTGTGTTTAAATATTTTAAAAAATTATCACCATAAAAGAGATATTGCTGTTAATCCCCTTCACAATACTCTCCCTCACTCTGAACACGTTCTATCATTCTTGCCACTTGCTGAAGTCACTCTGGAGTCCTATTTCATGAATGCCCTCAGTTGTGCTTGTCGTGGCTGCCTCCATGTCCTGAGTTGATTGAAAGCATTTCCCTTCTATGGTCATTTTGACTCTGAGGAAGACTCAGAGTCACACAGCGCCAGATCCGGGGAATAAGGTGGACGAGGACACACTGTCCTGTTTTGCCAGCCTGCTTTTCCATTGGATGGTGCTCAGCAGCAGCGTTCACCGGAGTTTTTGATCATATCACATAAAGACATTCATGAAAAAGGACTTCCAGAACTGCTTCATCAAAAAATGGGCACGTGAAATGAATAGAATAAGTACAGAAGTGCCAATAGAATAGAAGAAGTACAAACGCCCAATAAACACATGAAGAAATGCTCAACATCGCTGGCTGTTAGAGAAATGCAAATTGAAACAACACTGAGATTCCGTCTTACAGCAGAAAGAGTGGCCATCATCAAGAAATCAAATAACAAACGCTGGTGAGACTGTGGGGGAAAAGGAACTTTTCTACACTGACGATGAGTATGCAAACTACTACAACCACTACAGAAATCAGTATGGAGATTCCTCAAAAAACTGAAACTAGAAATTCCATTGGGCCCAGGTTTTCCTTTCTAAGTATCTTCTTGAAAGAGTTAAAACACTTCCTATTACACTGATACATGCATACCCATGTTTACAGCAGCACAACTCACAATAATTAAATCATAGAAACAACCCATATGTCCATTTGTCAATCAATGGATAACGAAAATGTGGTATTTAGATACAATGGAGTACTAGTCTGCCATAAAAAAGATGAACTTTTGTGGGAAAATGGATGCATCTTGAGACCATAATGTTAAGTGAAATAAACCAGACAACAAGTTTAAATATCACATAGTTTCCCTTTATGAGAAACCCAAAGTATAACTAAAGAGCAAATTAATAGATCATAGGAAGGATAAAGGAAGATAGATCTTTCTGAAAAGGGAAGGGGGTCAACAGATGGTGGGAGGGGAGACAAAGGGAGGGAAAGGGGGTAAAAAGATGTGTTATGTATGTGTGCCAACCCCACACATGGAATGTAATCATTATGTATTGCAAACATGTACAAAAAAAAGAGAAGGGAATAAAGAAAAGGGTAGAGGGTGTCTTGGTTACTTTTCGCTTGTTGCCAAGACAAAATACCTGACACCCAAAATTAGGGAAGGAAAGGTTTATTCTTACAGTTTCTCAGGAGTTTCAGTCCATTAGTTGGCTCCAAGATAGGGTGGCAAGGTGGGCCTGCTGTTCATGGTGGCTGCAAGCTGCAAGCCGCACGCTGCGCTGGCGAGAGAGAGAGGCGGAAGACGGAAGAACACAACAGGAAGACCCACCTTCCCTTACGCTGTATGTCAGCTCCACCCCTGGGCGGGCACAGCGCTCACATTGTCAATCAACAAACCAATAACAAACCAATAACTCAGCCCCATCAAAATTATATGGGGACTTGGGGGTACACTGCATACCCCATACAGAGGGAATGGGGCAGGGGAGGAATGACAAAAAGGAATTAAGGTGTACTATGTACGTGTACTATGTACATGTACCAATTCCTCACAAAGAACGCAAACATTATATACTACAAACGTGTCCTAATAAAGAAAAGGAAACATAGTCACCGTATTTTCTGATCTCCCCTTCTGCACTCAGTGTGTGCAGGAAGGACCTGGAGCAGGGCTGGCTACGCTTTCCTCCCCATGGTCCCTGAAGGGCCCTGGCTGATGGAGGCTTCCTCAGGGGAAGAAGAGTCGCTGGAGAACTGAGCCATCTTTTCAGAGTGTGGACTCCGAAGTGACATCCGCCACTACTTATAAATCATTGGCCAGATCTGGTGGCTCAGTCTGTCCTAAAGACTGTGGTGCAGCTTCTGTGAGCTGGGAAGGAGAGAACACCAGTGACGTCCATCCCAGCTCTTTATCTGTCCCTTTTTATCTAGCTAAGAAACAAAAAGCCAGGACATTTAACCATGCATCTCACTCCAAGCATTTGCTGCAGCGGGGTGGGTCAGGGCTGTAGAGACCCCTTTCGCTCCTTTCTGCTCCTCCTCTTTCTTTTGCAGGGCACTGATTTCTCCCTGAATGGCCTCTGTGTTTCCATAGTTTATAGTTTTGGAGCCGCAGATCCCTACAGATCCATCGTGGCCTTTGCTGCACGCACTGTGCTTTGCTTTTACGTACACACTCGTGTTGATGACAAGGTTGTTATCTCTTTATTTAATCAATTTTACAGCTCCACATCCATGTTCCATTAGGGATCAGAGGGTTAAATCCATCTGACGACAGCATCTTTTTGTTTGGTGTTACGGAGGAGCTTATAGCATCAGATGGGCTGATTTCACAAAATTTATAATGTATTCAGCAGCTGATGACTTGGGCCTAATTGGACACAAATTTATAATGCCATCCAGTGTTGTAATTAAGCCATGGTAAAATTAGCCCATCGAATACTGTATACACGCACTCTCGTTTAGGAAGCCATCAACAGCCTTTGTGTAGTATACGGTCAATTAGATTTTCAAAGTGGATCCTCCTAAGAACACATCCCATAAATCGAGATGAAAAAAAGCCTCAAGACTGCTCTACCCTGACCAGGAAACACCCTGAAAATGAGTTTCCGACAATGAGAGAAGTTAATTTTCCAAGGTGGAGGTTTGGGTGTATAATCAGTCTCAGGCGTTACTTGAATGACCACCGAATTATAGGAGCTTGGAGTTGAGTTGGGTATAACAAAAAGGGATTGATTATCCATGGATTGCTGTGACACATTCAGGCCACACAGGAATGAGAAAACGGGACATTCTTCCCTCAAACCAGTCCCTTAATGATGATATTCCCCCACAGATCAGCTGCAGGGAGAGATCATCTCGTAGCCTCATTAACTCCAATTTCTCTTTGCTAGGTGGTGACTTGGTCAATCATGAGGGTCTAAAATTTTATTTGGAGTTTGAAAATATTCCTGCCAGAAATATTTTCGGAGAAAAATTCAGGAGGTGCAGAAGAACAATAGAGAAGCTCTGTCCTCCCCTTCGGGGGAGTCATATCGCGTTTCTGTCGCCTTCTGCTGTGGTCTAACTGAAAAAGCAGAAGAAAGGAACATACTAAGACTGGTTTGTTCCAGAAGAGCTCTTCTACTAAACCTGCCCCAGCCTCCTGTCTGTTCAGCGGTGCTGCAAGGCTGCAGCCAGAGTTAGCCCAACTCCAGTTAAAACAACAAGGGCAAGTTCAAGGCCTTCCCCCAAACACCTTCAGGTTCCATAATTCACTAGAATGACTCACAGGCTCAGCAAAGTGGGTATTGGTATGGTATCAGATCAATGTCACTTTTGTAGTCATGAAGGGCAGAACCTGTATCCTCAGTGGGGTGTGATGGTGCATGCCTGTAATCCCGGCATTCTGGGAAGCTGAAGCAGGAGAATTTCAAGTTAAAGCCCAGCCTGGGCAATTTAGCAACTTAGCAACATGCTGTGTCAAAATTGAAGAAAAAGGGCTAAGGTATAACTCAACACAAGGGCCCTGGGTTCAATCCCTAGTATCACCAAAAAAAAAAAAAGGTAGAAAAAAAGAAAAGAAACTACATTCTCTGGGTCCAGTGGCTGTGGCCAAGCTTCCTGATGGGCAGGAACCTCCTGGAGGCCATTCCTGCAGGGGCAGCACAGCTCTGATGGGGACTCACCACACCCAAGAGGGAACGCACACCCAAGGACATTCAGTCCACGCTGGCTGACTCAAGACCTCAGAGAAAAAGATAGGTTTTCACCAAGAGAGCAATTACATGCATTTTAGGAAACTGGTTCTTGGTTACTTTCAACTTTGCTTCAGTTTTTTGTAGCTTTTATTTTACAAAAGCAAAATAATGCCCCACATCATTGCCTGGGAGAGGTATGAAGCCAGGGGGGAAGTTAAGAGAGGAGGATCTCATGGACTGTATCTTATCCTACAGTTAATCCCATGATCCTGCAATCTGTCTCCTCTCCCAACATGTCACAGATATCTTCCCCATCCACCCATGACAGCTCCACAGGCTGAGAAGCTGAAACCCCAGAAATGTGTCATCTCACAGTACTAAAGGCTTCCAGGTAAGACCAGGGTCTCAGTGAGGCTGGTTCCTTCTATAGGCTAGGAGGGAAGACCTGCACCAGGCCACACCCCCAGATTCTGGTGCTACCGGATTTGGGGGTGCCAGACTCTCCTTCTGGAGGGGGTTTCTAGGTTCTTTCCAGAGAAAAGAATTGGTCAAGACAAGCATAGATGGTAGCAAAGTTTTATTAAAGGTAGGAAAAAAGAAAAAACAGGCTCTGCAGAGTGAGTTTGGGCCAAGCAAAAGTAGGAAAAGAAACACACCCTACAGTGTGAGGGCGGCCACCAAGTAAGACAAACACGATGACCAAAATCTCAACATGGTCTGTCCTTTTTTCACCACCCACTCCACAGGCAGATGTCAGGTTTCAGCCATACTATGGGAAACCTGCTCGAGTCCTTGTGAGAAGCCTCTATGCCAGGCTTTGGAAACTGTTCTGGACACGGGTCCAGGTCACATCGACTTCCCCAGCCAGTTTGCTGTGCCCTAATCTCCTGTCTCACTGGCAGTTCCTTGGCTCGAGGAACTCCATGTTCACATGGTGTCCTTGCTGCATGTATATGTGTCAGTGTCCAATGTCCTCTTTTAATGAGGACACCAGCCATATAAGACTGGAGCCTACTCTAAAAACCTCAATCCCATGAACAGTCTGTCTCTGAATATGAGGTGTGATCCAAAAATAATGTTTAAATTTTTTAAAGATGTATCACAGTAAGAGATGCATTGCCATTAATCTTCCTCAAAATACTTCCCCTCCCTTCAAACACATTTCATCCTTTTGCTCTTCCCATTTTCTGAAACAGTTCTGGAAGTCCTCTCTCTTAAGTGTCTTTAGTTGCACTATTATACTGCCTTACTATCCTGAGTCAGTTCAAACTGTTTCCCTCTCATGGTCATTTTAATTTTGAGAAAAAACAAAGTTGCATGGTGCCAGATCCAATGACTAAAGTGGATGAGGACATACCATCATGGTTTTACGAGTCTGCCTTTCCACTGGATGGCACTCAACAGCGATATTCACTGGATTTTTGAACATACCTCCTAATGACACTCAAGAAGGAAGACTTCCGGAACTGCTTCAGAAAGTGGCCAGAATGATGGGATGTATGTGTATGGAGCAAGGGAGAGTACTTTGAGAGTGATTTATAACAATACATCTTTTACTATACAGTAATATATTTTAATTTTTTTTTTTCGGTACCAGGGATTGAACTCACAACCTCACACCTGTCAGACAGGCACTTAAATCACTGAGCCAAACTCTCGGCCCTGGTTTTTTTTGAGGCAGGGTCACACTGTGTAGCTCAGGCCGGCCTTGAGCTTGCGTTGTAGCCCAAGCTGGCCTCAAACTCACAACGCTCCTCCTATCTCAGCCTCCCGAGTGCTGGGATTAAAGGCATGTGCCACCATGCCCGGCTATATTTTAAATTTTTAATTTAAATATTCACTATATGTTTTGATTACACACACAAAGTCACAAGCTGACATGCTGAGGTTTAAGACTTTTATGCAGGGACTTAGGAGAACATGTCACAGAAACTCATGTCCCAGAAATCTCTAGCCTTCTGTCATAGACTTTCCTGGTGGAAACTGGGCCAGTCCTATCATGGACTTGTCTCTGTACAAAGCTGCTGCATCCCTTCAAAGCAGTGCTGACCTGACCCTGAGAGGTACCACACACCCTGCCCCCCACCACCAGATACAGGACAGTGGCTTTATTTGGGCATTGTCACAGATGGTGCCTCTCAAAGCTGTTTTAATGCCTTCTCAGTGACACCCCAACTCCCCACCTCTCCCCAGCCCAGAGCCTCATGTAATCAGGGGCTTCAACAGCTGGCAGCTGGGAAGGAAGGTGGCATCTGCAATCCTCTGAGCTGCTGGGATGAGGGGCCATTGTCTGGGGGTTCACAGGCGCCAGGTGGCCAGCCTGGCATCAGAGCTTGGGACGTGCCTGAAGACACCGCTCAGCCAGGGCGTCGCAACTCCACCAGAAATCCCACCCTCACTCAGCGACACAGTCACTCTCTTAAGGTAGGGTCTTTTTTTCTGAAGGTGACTTAGAAGGTTCCACAGACACATCCTGTGGGTGTTTCCTGCCCCTGTTCCTTCTCATTATGCAAAATGGGTAACACGCAGCCAGCCTGCACTTTCACAGACGGCAGCTTGGAAGGGTCAGGAACTGCGCATCTGTTCCCAATGCAAACCTGAAGAGCATTTAATTGAGCTCCCCCGACACCCCACTGTTCATTCATCTCCTGACAAATTGTGGACTCATGTCTAAATTAAGTGAAAGTAAACTAGGCTGCTGATTTTCAATCAAAAGAAAGCCAGCCCACCTCAGGAAGCCAGGATTCTTGGGTGCAAAGGCTCCTTCAAGATCAGAGGTCCTTGCTGTGACCAGGGAGCAAGTCAGACAGCATGTCCCCAAAACCTACTGGAATAAAGCTACCCTGTGGCACAGGGATAAGACCGAAAGACTATCTGGCAGACTGAGAGAAAAAAAGAAAAATCCTGACCATTGCTGATACCAGGTCAAGGGCAGATGTGAGCCTCAGGGGATTCTGTTCTGCATTAGTGGAGGGGGTTTGTAGTAGCAGGGAAACAGAGCAAGTGCAATGCCACATAGGGATGGAAAACTTGTATAATAACCATAAAATCAGGTGTCCCAGTGCCACGCCCACAATGCTGAGAGGCTGAGGTAGGGCAATCACAAGTTCAAGCCCAGCCTGGACAACTTAGCAATGTAATAAGAAAGATCGTCTTCAATTTTTTATTTTTACTTTTATTATTATTTTTGTGTGTGAATGTGACAGGGCCTCACTACGTAGTACAGGCTGGCCTCAAACTTACAGCGATCCTCATGCCTCAGCCTCCCAAGTGCTGAGGTTATGGATGTGTGCCATCATGCCTGGCTGTCCTCAAATTTGAAAAACAAACAATAATAAGTGGACTGGGGAGGTAGCTCAAAGCAAAAGCCCTGGGCTCAATTCCTAGTACTGCAAAATAATAATAGTAATAATAATAATAATAATAATAGTAGCTACAATTCATGAAAACTAGCACAAGTCTGAGCACTCTGTCTCCATTACTTCCTTTACCCAGAATCCTCTTACAAGGTGTATGTGGTCACCACCACCTTTGAAACAGAGGCTCAAAGAAGTTAAGCAACTTACCTAAGGTCAAAGTCAAAGCTGCAACCCATACTCAGCCCCTTCTGTTTGCCAGCTCGGGTCCAGGATCCCCAGCCTCCCGCCCGCACTGTGAGAAGAACTGAGGCCGGTGAGCCCTGCGCAGGTTCATTAGGGAGACCCTTCGATTTCTCTGACTTGTCCTTCTCTGGGACCCAATACCAAAGATTCAAATTCTCACAGCACCAGGTAGGATCCACACCTATGACCTTAGTTATTGGAACGTTTGTTGGTGAAGGCCAAGTGTGGCACTGAAATCAGATGTACCTGGAATCTGATTGCAGCTCTACGTTTATTCAGTGTGCAGCTGTGGGCAAGACACTGCTCCTCATCACAGGGCACCCTTCCTCCGTTCAGTTACTTCTCGGGAAAAGACAGAAAGCAAAGAAAGAAATGAATGTGCATGCTGGGTAGCAACGAGTGGGAAGAAAAAAACCAGAACAAAATTAAATTATTTTTAAAAGATAGCTGGGTGTGATAGCACACTGCTATAACCACAGCACTCTAGGAGGCTGAGGCAGGAGGATCACACATATACTACTTAGGCAAATCAGTGATTTTTCAAGACTTGATCTCAAGACAAAATACATTCAAAAGGGATGGGGATGTAGTTCATTGTGATTCAGTCCCCAATACTGCATCAAAGAAAGCAACGAACAGAAACCATTCATAATCACATCAAAACCAAAACATATCAACTGCTCAGAACTAAATCTAGGAGACAATCAATGAGACATCTCCAGACTTGTGGCTTTCAGCTGACATGTGAAGGGCTTCGAAATCATCCCTCCCAACCTTATGAGAAGAAAAGGCTGGAGGAAATGAAAATCAGTGGCTTTTCTTGGACATATGAAGGAACCAAAATTGCAGAGCAACCCCCCCACACACACACACACAATCAGGGAGACATAGCCAAGGTCATAGGTCATAACCAAGGTCAACTTACCTGAAGCAGAAGCTGCTTGAGCCCTAAGTTGATAGGAAGCATATGTGGTGATTTTGATGAACTGCCGGAGGCAGACTATTGTCTCATCTTTGCCCCCAGGGGCCCCAGTGGCTCTGGCAGAGGGAAAGAAAAGCAATCATCTTGCAAAGGGCCCAGAGCCATCTCCATAGCATAAGCCCCTGTGTGGGAAGAGAGAGCTGGCCAGCTAGTCTTGGGCAGGGTGATAGTCCTCTGACACTTCCACCACGGACCACCCAGCCCCACCAGATCCACAGGAATCCTCACACCAGAGCTCTCGACAGTTCCTCCAAAGTGAAGGGGTGCTGGGACTCTTACTCAGAACACTGAAAAAGAATTGAGAGAAACTGAAGACCAAGCAGTGGAGAAATCCAAGGTGGTCAGACATGAGGACTGCAGTGGTGACATGGTGACTGCATAGAATCAAAGGCCACTGGGAAGGATGCGGGAGGTTGTCACTGATCAACCTTGCAGGACACCTGCAGGGCAGTAAGGCGAGGAGGGGACAACCAGATCCTGGACAAGGGGACAGCCAGGTACCACTACGGCTGGAGCAATGGTTCCTGCCACCTGTCCACTCTTCCAGGAGAAGCAGATGCTGCTTGGAGCCAGAGTGTGACTGAGGTTAAGGATGATGCTGATCCAGTTAAGGGAGATGTGGGTACTCTGGGCCTTTCTCAGACCTGGCCCCACCCAGTACAGGACAGGGACCTGGCCCTGAAGGCCAGCATGGTAGAAAGCATCCCAGAAACTCGTTCTCATGGAGACTTTTGTTGGCTTTGCCTCATTGGCTTGTCAGAAGCAAGGACCTAGAGGCAGATGGAAGCCTTATGGGTTCAGGAACCCTGTGTCCCTTCCCCATGGCCAGGTGTTGAGTCAGGTCCTCAGCCAGCACGGCCACAGCACAGCTCTTAGCAGATTAGAAGCAGTCTGAGGCCGGTGGAGGGTTTGGTTATTTTTGTTTTGTTTTTATTTTTTCCAATACTGGGGACTGAACCCAGGGACTTCACAAGCCCACAGCTGCAGCCCATTCCTTTTTTTTTTTTTTAATTGTGTATTTTGAGACAAGGTCTCACTGAATCACTAAGTTGTCCAAACTAGACTCAAATTTGCAATCCTCTGCCTCAGTCTCCCAGAGTGCTGAGGTTAAATATATGTCCATGTCCAGCCTGAACGAATTTGATAAAAGCAATGCCTATCTCCAGGGACTACTTGCCAAGGCTCCCTTTGTCTGCTTGCTCTCTCCCCAGTCCTTGCACTGCACCCAGCATCAGGCCTTTGTCAGAGCAGCGCCGCCACCAGTGCCTCTGAGTTCTCTTGCTTCCTGCAGGACTTGTGGTGACCTCGAGCAGGAGGATTCCACAGGGTGCATGGTGGGCTGTGCCTGTGTAGACAGACACACTCCACAGAGAACTCAGCTTCCCGTGGGCGTGGCCATGGCTGCTTCTACTTTCTGCCGGGGCTCCTTTCCCTTCCTGTCACACCAGGACAAAAACTGAGCCCTCACCATGGCCTCCCATCTCCTGTCCCACCTCTGATCCCACAGGAGCCCAGCCTCAGAGACCACCCTGTTGGTCTCTGAACACAGCAACCTGCTTGTCTGCTCTGGTTCAGTAGCAAAGCACCAAAAACCAGGCAACTTCGACATCAGAGATTGTTTGGCTGTTACACAGACAAGAAATCCACTCTCGAGGTTGGGCAGGGCTGGTTCCTCCCGAGGCCTCTCTCCTGGCCGGTTCCGTCTTCTCCCTGTTCCCTCACAGGGTTGTTCCTCTGAATGTCCCTCTGTGTCCTTATCTCCTCTTCTGTAAGGACACCTGTGATGATGTATTACGGTCCACCCTGAGGATCCCTATTTTAACTTCATTGCCTCTTTAAAGACCTATCTCTGAATACAGCCACATTCTGAGAGACTAGCACTTAGGACTTGAACAGATGGATTTGGGGAATATAATTCAACCCATAACAATCACCTTGTCAGAGTGGCCTTCGTTGGCTACCCCTGATGCCACCCACCCTTGGCACTGCCTGACGCGACTGTGTGTGATCTCACCCTCTCCCTCTCCCTGTCTCTGTACTCACTCTGCGGTCCCTCAGGAGAGCACAGGGACATTGGTTTTTTCCCACTGCCACCGCAGCACCTTGGGCACTGGGCAGCTGCTGCATGGACACCTGAGAGCCAGCATGATGAGTGCCAAGGCAGCGCATCAAGGGCAAGGACAGAGCAGAGAAAGCCCTGGCAAAGGGACAGGTGTGGACAGAGGCGTGAAGGCAGAGGTCTGTAGGGTGCCGATCTGCCCCATTCAGGACTGAAATGATCCCCTGGTGCAGGGATGGGGCCCCATGCCTGAGAAGCTGTCATTTCTCCATCTCTGGCAGGCAGCTCAGCCCCTTCCTGCACTCTGGGAGGGAGAAGGGCCACTCTGGCATTTCTGGGAGCAGAATGGATGGAGTGGGTGCAAAACAGCTCACCAGCCCCTTAGTGCCCAGCAAGCACTGCCAGCTCTGTCCCCTGCCCCCACCTGCACCCCGGGCCCCAGCGCTCCCATCTGGCAGGTGGCAGCGCTCCAAGGCCTCTGCTCCCAGAGCCTTCTAATGCTTCCTAACCTGCTTCCTAATTAGTTCCTCCCACCAACCCCCTCGACAGTTCACAAGACCCTCTCAGTGGCGGATGTCACACAGCTCCTGGTACATCCCCAGCAGGAGACCTGCGCCTGCATACCTTAATTAGGAAAGTTAATTACTTGCCAACTGGAGGGCTGATCAGGCCTCTGCAGAGAACACCTCAGAGGTCTGCTCAGAATTCCCACAGTCCCAGGGCATCCCTGACTCCCATAGAGGGCCCAGCCTGGGGTTCTCTTCACATCCCAGAGTCCCCTATTTATCATTTAACCAAAAAATCCAGCCACAACTCATGGCAGAAGGAGCTCTAGTCTGGGCAGGGATTTCACAAAGCCTGAGGCATAAGGAGAGGAGCCAGTGTGAACTAGAAATGTTTCCAGCGTCAAACACAAGTCATCTGTCTGTGGGAAGAGTGATTCTCCTTCACTTTGTGCCTACTGTGTGCAGGCTGCTGCTGGATACAGGGTCCTTGCGGTGCCCACATAGTGGCATAGGTGTGGCTCACCTGGCTTTGGTCCAGACTCCAGACTTCCCGCCCTGGCATTCCACCTCTCCAGCAGGCTTAAGCCTGGTTCATTGTCACAGCTGAGTGATTCCTCATGCAGCCAGGACCTGCATGGTCACCCAACACTTAGGGACTACTCAACACAATGTACGAACTATGAGGTTATTGGAATCCTCTTGGAGAGACATTGCTACCACTTCATGGATGAGCAAACTGATACATAGAAGAGGTAAACTTATTAGCACTTTTTTTCTGGTAGCAAATAGCAGGCACTCTACAGGCCAAATTAGAATATAGAAAATTTAGAAGTAGGATAGGATTGACTTCAGGTACAGCTGGATCCAGGTGCTAAAATGGATCATCAAAAGTCCATCTGTCCTTAATACTTGATTTCAGCCCCTTCTGTCATTCTCAGATAGTCTTTGCCCTCACAATCTAAATGGACCAGTGGCCACTCTGGGCATCTGTCCTATCCTTGCATCTCCGTACTGAGCAGGCCAGGGTGAGATAAGCAGAGAGATCTGCCCCCTGCCCTTGATACCTCACTGGAGGATGCACACACTGCCCCACACCCAGGTTGTCCTGATCTCCATTACTGCTCCAGGCTCCTTCATGGTTCCTTGCCCACCAGGGACCCCACATGGGACTCTGTTCATCCCAGAATCTTTTGCTTCACTGACAGCTCTATCCATCCCCCAACACACACACAGATTTCCTCTACTGCCCAGCCCATGCTCTGCTCTAACTCATAACCCCCTGCTTGCAGTCTCCTTCCCAGCCATGTGAAACCAACTGTCCCCTGTCACCTAGTCGTACTATCACCTATGCATGTGTCTCAACCCCCCTCTCTCTCTAGAGATAAGAATACCCCTAGAGCCAGGCTATACTCAGCTTGGCTTCCCCAGCCCCAGCAAAACCAGGCATCCTAGCTTCCAAGTAAAGCTCAACTGGCTGATGGTGCAGGCTGGGATGCTACCGCAGTCAGGCCACGTCACCTGACTCCTGCAGATGCAGGCAGGCCTTGCTTAAGACAGCTCTCTGCTGTGGTTTGGACAAGTGTTCCCCAAAGGACTGTATATTAAAGGCTTAGTCCCCAACCCAGGGTACCACTGGCAAGAGGTAGGGCCTGGTTATACAGATTCAATGTAATCCCAATCAAAATACCAATAACATATCTTACAGAATTAGAGAAAACAATCCTAAAATTCATTTGGAACAAGAAGAGACCTAGAATAGCAAGGGCAATCCTGGGCAACAAAGACAAGACAGGGGGCATCACAATTCCTGACCTGAAATTATACTATAAAGCTACTGTGATAAAAACAGTGTGGTACTGGCAAAACACACACACACACACACACACACACACACACACACACACACACAGACCCGAGGATCAATGGAATAGATTAGAAGATCCAGAAACAACTCCAGACACACTAAGCTATCTTATCTTTGACAAAGGTGCCAAACACATTCACTGGAAGAAAGACAACCTTTTTAATAAATGGTGTTGGAAAAACTGGCTTTCTGCATGCTGAAGATTAAGATAAGACCTATATCTTTCACTATGTACTAAGTTAAAATCTAAATGACTTAAAGATCTCAACATTAAAGCAGAAACATTAAATCTGCTGGAAGATAGAGTAGGTAAAACTCTTGAAGACATTGGTGTAGGCAAAGACTTTATGAATAAAAGCCAGACTGCACAGGAATTATTGCAAAGAATCAACAAATGGGATCTCATCCTACTGAAAAGCTTTTGCACAGCAAGAGAAATCACCAACAGCGTGAAGAGACTACCCACAATCTGGGAGAAATTGTTTGCCAGCTGTCCCTCGGATAAAGGATTAATATTGAAAACCTATAAAGAACCTAAAAAAATCAGTTCTCCAAGATTTAAAGACCCAACCCAAAAATGGGCATCTGAGATGAACACACGTCTCAGATGAAGACGTAAAAAAATGTTCAGCAGCACTGGCCACTCAAGAGATGCAAATGAAAATAATACTCAGATTCCTCCTCACCCCAGAAATAATGGCTAATATTATGGAGTCAACCGATAACAAATGCTGGAGGGGCTGTGGGCAAAAAGGAACCCTTCTCCACTGTTGGTGGGAATGCAGGCAGGTGCAACCACTGTGGAAGTCAATGTGGAGATTCCTCAAAAAGCTAGGATTGGAGGTCCCATTTGACCCAGTTATTCCCCTTCTGGGTATCTTCCTGAAAGAACTAAAAACACCTCACCACAGTGATGTATGTGCACCTATGTTCATAGCTGCCCAGTTCATAATAGCTAGATTTTGGAAACAACCTAAATGCCCCTCGACTCAGGAATGGATAAAAAAGATGTGGTATCTCTACATGATGAAATACTACTCAGCTATAAAGAATAATAAACTAGACATTTTCACCCTTAAATGGATGAGTACTGAAAATACACTTCTCAGTGAACTAAATAAGGCACACATATGTGAGTATCGCATTGTTGCACTTGTGTGATGAACTGAAACAAAATGTATGTATATAAAAAATTAGTTGGGATAGTCAGAGAAAAAGAATTTTGAGTGAAATGTAGTTTTCTCAGGATCATCTTCAGATTTTATGGATTTATACATGTTGAACCATCCCTGCATCCCTGGGATGAATCCCACTTAATCATGGTATACAATCTTTTTGATGATTTGCTGCAGTCTATTTGCCAGTATCTTATTAAGAATTTTTGCATCAGTGTTCATTAGGGAGATTGGCCTGTAATTCTCTTTCCTAGTTGGATCCTTCTCTGGTTTTGGGATTAGAGTAATGCTTGCTTCCAAAAATGAATTTGGGAGTATTGGTTCCCTTTCAGTTTCATTAAAGAGTTTGAGAAGTAGTGGTGTTAGATCTTCACTAAATTTCTTGTAGAATTCAACAGTGAATCCACCAGGGCCAGGGCTCTTCTTTGTTGATAATTTTTTAATTACATCTTTAATTTCATTTATTGATATTGGGTTGTTTAGGGTTTTTATATCATTTTGATTCAGCTTTGGTAATTCATATGTATCTAAGAATCTGTCCATTTCTTCTATATTTTCCATCTTACTAGAATACAAGTTTTCAAAGTAGGTATAGACAGTTTTCTGGATTTCGACTGGGTCTGTTGTGACTTCACCCTTTTCATTCCTAATTGCATGGATTTAAGTCCTTCCTTTCCTTTTTTTGATAAGGTTGGCTAAGGGTCTATCAATTTCATTAAATCTTTCAAAGAATCAACTCTTTGATTTACTGATTCTTTGTATTGTTTTTTTAGTCTCCAATGTGTTAATTTCTGCTCTGATCCTTATAATTTCCTCCCTTGTACGAGTTTTTGGTTTAGTCTGCTCTTCTTTTTCTAGAAGTTTGAGATTCAACATTAAGTTGTTTATATGAGCTTGTTCTGTTTTCCTGATATGGGTGTTTACTGCTATAAATTTCCCTCTTAAGACTGCTTTCATTGTGTCCCACAAGTTCCAGTATGTTGTATTGTCATTGGCATTCAACTGTAAAAACTGTCTAATTTCTTCTTAATTTCATTTGTGACCCATTGATTGTTCAGTAATGTGCTATTTAATTTCCATGTGTTAATGAAGTTCTTGTGGTTTCCTTTGGCATGGATTTCCAATTTCATTGCACTGTGGTCTGATAGTATGCATGGCATAATTTCAATTCCTTTACATTTACTTAAGCATGTTCTATGAACCAGTACATGGTCTATTTTGAAGAATGTCCCATGTGCAGCTGAAAAGAATGTGCATTCTGACATTGTAGGGTAGAAGACTCTATAGACATCTACTAAGTCCATTTGCTCAAAAGTTTGAGTTAATTCTAATATTTCATTGTTGATTTTTTGTCTAGTTGATCTGTCTTTTTGTGACAGTGGGGTACTGAGGTTTCCCAATACAATTGTATTAAGGCTTATTTGATTTTTCATGTCCATTAATAATTGTTTTATATAACTGGGTACACTAGTATTTGTTGTATATATGTTTATGAGTGTTATGTCTCTCTCTTGGATTGTTCCCTTTACCAAGATATAGTGACCTTCTTTATCTCTCTTAATCAGTCTTGGCTTAAAATTAATAGAATAGCTACCCCTGCTTTTTTCTGGACTCCTATTGCATGGAGTATTATTTTCCATCCTTTGACTTTCAGTCTATGGGTGTCTTTTTTAATTAAATGTGTTTCTTGTATACAGCATATTGTTGGATCTTGCTTCTTGATCCATTCTGCCAGTCTATGTCTTTTGACTGGTGAGTTGAGACCATTAACATTGATGGTTAAAACTGATGTGTATTGACTTATCCTTATCATGTTGTTTTCTATTCTCCTGGTGGATTCCTTCTATTGGGGTTCATGGAGCTGTAATACTTATCATCCCTTTCTAAAATTTCCTTCAAAATATTTTGGAGTGCTGGTTTAGTGGTTGTGAATTTCCTCAAATGTTCCTTATCATGAAAGTATTTTGTTTCTCCCTCTGTTTTGAAAGATAGTTTTGCGGTATACATCAATCTGGGTTGAAAGTTGTTTTCTTTTAGAACTTGGAGTACTTCACTCCAAGCCCTCCTTGACTTGAGAGTTTGTGCTGAGAAGTCCGCTGTGATTCTGATGGGCTTTCCTTTATAGGTGATGCGTTTCTTTTCCCTATCAGCTTTTAAAATTTTATTCTTGTGTTGAATTTCTGGAATCTTGACTATGATATACCTGGAAGTAGTTTTGTGGGGTTTTTTGGGTTTTTTTGTTGTTGTTGTTGTTTTGTTTTTTTGGTATCATTGCTAATTGGAGTTCTATATGCCTACTTATTTGTATATCAAATTCTTTTCCTCTACCAGGAAAGTTTTCTGACATGATGTCTAAAATGTTATTTGTAGTCTCTCCTGCTTGTTCACTGACTGCAATTAATCTTAAGTTATTTTTCTTTGTCTCATCAAGCAGCTGCTGAATTGATTTCTCATGTTCCTTCGCTGGTTTTGAGAAATCTTTCTTTTCCTGGTCACTAACTGCAAGCGTCTTCAATATCTGAGATCCTGTCCTCGCATTGGCCTAATCTGCTTTGAATACTTTCAATGGAGTCTCTATTCTCCTGAATATCTGCTTGAATCAGCTTTATGGAATCCACTTGCTTCTTATGTTGTACTTTCATAATTTGCTTAAGCGCGTTTATTTTTTTGTCTGTATCTGCTGGAACATCACTAAGCATGTGTGTATTTTGGTAATCTCTGTGGTTATTTGAGAAATTATTTCTGATTTCATTTTTTCCAAAGCCTCATTCAATTGCTTTGTTACTACTTCTGAGAAACCTTGTAGGGGGCTTTCGGATTTTTCAGCCTCATTGCCCCCTGGGTTTGCTTTTGGCAAACTGGGTGTCTGAGGTTGTGTCCTGTTTAAGTGTCTTCTCATTTCTTTTCTTTTTTAGTTTAATTCCTAGAGTGATACCTGTTAGTTGCCCGCAGTGGGTTACTTTAATGGTGGTATTAAGGACTTTCAGGTAATGAGCACTTCCCAGAGATATCTTCCAGGTGTAGCTGGTTCCTGGGCTCCAAGTCTATTGGAAAATCCCACATCCTCAGTTTGTCAGAGATGAGAAACCATTGCTTGCCTAGCCCAGTCCCTGGTTCTTTGGCACCGTGCCTCAGCTCTCTCCGTGATCCCCGGTCAGTCTCAATCCTGGGCCATCAGGGCCAACAGCTATCCAAATCAATCAAGTTAATTCTGGCTGCAGTGGCACCCACAGCACCAAACACAGTCAACAAAACAGTAAACTGAGCCAACCCCTGATTTGCTACCAACCATATAAACTGAATTTGTAACCATACATCAGAATGCAAAACAATCATATACAGTAGGTTCACAAAATATCAATTCTGTCCCCCAAGGGTCAGGACCCAAAATGAATTTAAGAGAAAGCAGAGAAGTGGGAAAAGAGAAAGAGACTGTGAGTAGGTTGGAGGACAAAGATGGGTCCCACCAACTTAGGGAAACCGCTGCAGAATACTGAGGGAAAAGAGAGCCAAAAGAGACAAAAAGGAGAACAGAACAAGACCACACCCAGAAGGAAGGCAGAAACCACACTCACACTAAAAATAATAATAATAATAAGCTAAACAAAACAAGCAATAAAAAGAAAAAAGAAAAGAAAAAGGAAGAAAAGAAAAGAAAAAAAAGGTCCACTTCCAGGGTTCCCTCTGGATTCACTGGTAGACAGCCTGTGGAGACAGTAATCCAAATCGTGACACTGTATCCCCGCAAGCCAGCAACTGTTCATGGACAGAGTAGTAGACAACCTTAGCAGGCCTGCCCTGAGAACAGCCTCCCTAGGCTCACAGCCATCCAAGCAGTCTCCAAGGGTCTGCACCCAGCTAGGAACCACTGGGGGAAGCCTGCAATAGTTTTAGCCACAGGCTTATCTGGTCTGACGCAGGAATGGCTTCCGGCAAATCGCTCCCTCCTGTGGGAGGACCAAGCCCTCCACACTCACCACCAGCCAGCACAGTCCTCTGTGCCCGCTGTTCTCCTCCACCAATGAATGGTTTCACGGAGGCCCCCGGAGTCGCCAGTCACCGCCAACACAGCAACCATGTGCCGCGGGGCTCCAGCAGCTCCCCTTGAGCAGTGAGTCCAGCTCTGGGCAAAGGCACTGCCAGCTACCACCTTCTTCTTAGTTGAATTTTTTCTTTTCACTCTCTCTGTGGGGTTCAATTCAGACTTCAGGCTCTTCCTGGGTCCAAGGAACCCATCTCCCTCCTTTTTTTCTTCATCAAGATGGTGTATTCCCGCATCTAGACGGTGTCTCTCAGAGAGGCTGTTTTCCCTGCATCCTATTACTCCACCACCTTCCTGGAAGTCCCTATAATATTTTTTAATAACAACCTAGAGTGATACAGACTGCATCTGTGACATCTCCCTTGTGGTTTCCTAAGGAACCAAACCACCATCACCACCATCACAAAGCCAATAGCTACAGCACAGGAAAATCTAGCTGCTATTGCTTTAGAAATAGGGTCTTCTTAGATCTAATTTCTGTGTTTTCATCTATGGGGTAGGAATATGAGTGGCACTTTTTCTTTTTCAAGTGAAAGAAACTCACATTCAAGCACCCTTAAGCAAGAAGGGAAATTTCTGAGTTCAAATTACTGAAACATGCAGAATTAGGACTTCAGGCACAGCCGAATCAAGGGGCCCAGACTCTGTCATCAAGATTTGTTCTCATGGCTATGCTCTACTCTGGATTGGCTCAATTGGTTAGGCTTTTTGTGTATATCATGTTCAAAGTTTCACTCCCCAACACCAGACCCTGAGACAAATATTTCAGTGCAAATCACTTCTTTGGGAAATCTGGGAGTTGAGAAGTGAAATGGGGAGGAGAAGAGAGCCAACACAGTGATACCAAGCAAGTTAGCATTGTGGGCAACTGGACCTTAATTCCACTGGCAAACCTTCAGGACCGCTTAGAACATGCCTCATGGCTGGAAAATTAACCCACTAACTCCTGTCCATCCCGTCCATCTGGTTGAGGACTGCCCTAGAAGGAAGGTTTTGTTTTCCTGCAGTCCTGTGCTCTGCAAAAATTCTCTTAGGAGCCTGCAGGCAGGAGCTGCACCTGAGCCTTGCTCTGATTGATCCAACCCTATTCCCATTTTTGAGCCAATCATTGCAGCTGAGGCACTGATTGGCTAATCCTGAGTCACATGACACAACCCCCATGAACTAGGCTAAATGGTATACTCTGATTGGCTGACCCTGCATCACATGCTCACCCCAGCTCCTGGGGCTAGGACACCCACCCCCAAGAAAGCTATATGGCAAAGATTGAGAGAGAAATGACCTCTTAAGGAAAACTGGAGTTTTATTAACCCAGAAGGAAATTGGGCCCTGAGCAGGCTCAACCAGTATTACCCATTGTGACCCACTGAGTTCTTTGGGAGTTAAAGATGGTAAACCGACAGTGTGGAGCACCTGGCAGGCCCCTAGGGACGTTTTCACCTCAGTTCCCTACCTTGCCCACAGAACTGGTGGCTACTCAGGTCAGATATCATCCCTAAACTGACACCTTCTGTTCTTTAATTTTTCTTCTACAGATTTTTGCCCTTTTGTGTGATCTTTGACATTTTGGTTTTTTTTTTTTTTTTTTAGAATAAAGAATAGAAAAAAACGTTTATATAGCTTCAAGTTGGATCCTATTAATAAGCTCCTTGCACCATAGAACTGGCGACCTTGTCAGTGGTATGTACCTGCGTACTCCATGCATGAGTAAAGATACCAACAAAACAGGAAGCAGCCCTGGAAGCGACAGGCCTTTGGGACCAGCCAGGCAGCTGTCACCCAAGGCCCCATTAACACAGCACAACACCCGGGGCTGGATGAGCAGAGACTTCGCCTTTGGCCCTTGTTGGTAGAGACTGTGCAGGTGGCCCTGAATTCCACAGTATCACAGATCAAACACTTGGACTTGAAGAGGGGACAGGGACATGTCTTTGCCTGTCACACAGACACCTGGGGGAGGGATTGATGGCTCCTGAGCTGGACATCCATCCAGTTATCCCTCATGCCCTTGGGCAAGAGGCAGAGATGTGAGTGAGATGTGTGTGGCATGAATTAATAGCTAATTTACCAATGTAACAAAGCTGTCCTCTGAATGAATCATTTTGCCAACATAGTCATGGCTCAAATTTCTAGAGAGATTGCTGCATGTCAGCAGCTTGCTAGACCCCTTGCCTGCTTCCTCTCAGCACCTGGTCAAAGACTTGTCAGAGCTCTGGTCATCATACAGAAATACAAATAGGGGCAAAGTTTAAGAAGGTAGTCCAGGCCAATTTGAACTGCAGAATGAGACCCTGTCTCAAAAAGACAAAAAGACCAAAAAAGAAAAAAAAAAAAAAGAAGGTAATCCAGGAGCTAGGTGTGGTGCACAACTGCAAACCCAGCACTCTAGGAGGCTGAGGCAGGAGCTTTCATTGTACATTCAAAGCCTGCCTGGGCAACTTAGCAACTTAGTGAGACCTTGTCTCAAAATAAAAAAATAAAAAAGGACTGGAAATGTAGTTCAGTGTGAAGAAGAAAGGGTGGAGGAGAGGTGTGGTGGATTAACTAACGGTCAACTTGTAACACCCAGCTGAACTGAACCAGCATGGTGCTGGGTGTAGAAGGGCCCACCTGAAGACTGTTGCCAACAGCATAAAAAAGAGAACTGAAAGGGAAGATGGTGTGTTGTTGATTCTCCTGGAGAAGCTTGTCACATTGGTTTTCCTGATATGAACTCAGCTGTTATCATCAGAGGAGCTCAGGACCTCCCCATTGCTGAGGATGGCTGTGGCTCTTATTTTGAGCTCTGATCCTTATCTTGAGTGTCACTTCCTGGCTCCAGTGCTGATCTCTCAACCTGCTGGCACAGATCCTTCATCCCACTGGCACTGACTTTCTAGCTTCTACCACTGACCTTTGGGCCTTCCCAGGGCAGATACTTGAAACAGACTTGTATGAGACATTGTTGTGGGCTCTAGGCCTCCATCTGGACTCATGCAGGACATTGCCATGGGATCCAGGCCCTCCGCTGGATTCTTTATGTCTCCAGTGTGTGGACAGATCTCCCACACTCTTTTGCATTTGACTTTTTGGGTGAATATTATAAAATAATTGTATAAATTGTGTGTCCTGGATTAAATTGTTTACGTCATAGACCCTGAATACAACAGGCAGGGAGGGGAGGAAAAAGAAAATAGCCTATGGCCACCTGTCTGCTGAGCTAGAAACAACAGCCTCAGGTTTTTCTAAAGCTAACCCAAGGCTTCACAGCATTTTCCTTTCATCTGAAAATATTCACCAAGCATCTACTCTGTGCCAAGCACTGCGCTAGGCTGGGAAACAGAGGAGCAAAACCCCTGGCTTCATGGAACTTATATTTTAGTGGGGGAACAGATAACTAAAGACATACATGACATTTAGGTAAATTGTGTGGCACATTAGAAGACTGTAAACACCATTTAAAACTAGATTGGGAGCCAGTATGGTAGCACAAGTCTGTAATCCCAGCACTCTGAGGCAAGAGGATTGCAAGTTTGAACCCAACCTGTGCAACTTAGTGACTTAGTGAGACCTATCTCAAAAATATTAAATAAATAATGATGTTGCTCATTGTGAAGGTCCTGGGTTCAATCTCCAGTACAGGGGGAAAAATCCTACCCACAGAGGGTCAAGAGAGAAAACCCAAAGAAAATTAGTATCATCAAGGAACTCTCATGAAGAGCAGAGTAGGAACCAGCAGGGAGAGAGCCACTGGGGGTCTAAGTGGTTTCTAGGATGGGTCCTAGCATGGGAGGAGTAATAGCGTTGGTCTCCCTCCTTCTCCCTTCTCTGTACATGTGTGGCAGGAGAGGAAGCTGGCGTGTTGCTGATGCAAAGTCGTGCCTTCGCATCTCACATCCGGGGGCTTTCACCAAATCCAGAAGGAATCCAGGCGGCCCACGAGATCCCAAGGCCACCCCCAGACAGATGTCCCTGCTTTTTCGCCCATGACTCTGTGAGGTTGATACCAGGCCCAGCAACTCATTCTGCCCCCTTCCTCCCCCTCCTGAGCTGAATAATTTAGGTGCTATTCTAAGTTAAAACCAAATAAAGCAATTTAGAATGACTAATTCTTGGTGAAATTTATGTTCCCCAAATGTCTTGCTGGTAACAATTTGGGGAGCCATTTATCCCTTTAATTTCAGCTGCACCACTTCTGGAAGAAGCTCCCAGCCCGATGGCCTGGTTTCCAGCCCCAGAAGCAAAGCGACCACCTAGAAGTTTCCTTCTCCTTGACTGTGTCTGTCACAGCCTGGGGCAGGGCTGACACAGCTCCCAGGAGAGATATCCAGATCAGCCGCCTAAGGGGGCCATTTGCAAGGTCACTTTAGCACTTTACATTGCAGAGGCTGGAGGAGAGCACTGGGTTAGGACAGGTAGGGACCCCTTCCCAGAGAAAGTGTGCCTAAGGACCAGTGACCGTGGAAAAGTGAAGCAGCAGGAAATAAACAAATGGAGGAACGTTACCTCCATGAGAGACCCAGGCAGAGGAGGATGGCAGCAGGCAGGGGACAGCAGGCTGTTCTTCCCCACACCCTGTCTCCTCCAGTTCACACAAGCCCTGGTCCCTACGCAACGCCCTTGTTTACTCTGAGATCCCAGCCCTGCCCACATTGGGCTGGAAGCATCTATTTCCACACTGGCAAATGGACACTCCTTGCTAAGAAGGCATCTGGCAGGGAATAACAAGGAAAAAGACCTGAGGTCCTGCATGCTTTGTGCACTCAGACAGCAAAGAGACCAGAAGCAGAGAGGCACAAGGCCTGGATTCAAACATAGAGCCCGGCATCCAGTCGGAGCCTTAAGGATGGCTGCTGAGTGAAAGCGGGGTTAGACCTATGTGGGGGTGGACGGCCTCCCATGTAGTGTGAGGAGGCCTTGCTATGGACCTGACACTGGGTCCTTCCTCAGCGCCATGAGCATGAGGATAGCGCTGAGATTCCCTTCATCCTGCTGGGCCCCCCTTGAGGCTGTTGGGGGCTGGGATCAGGAACCTAGAGTTTACCCTCAGCCTCTCCTCCTGAAAGATGTGAGCCATCTGGAAGCCAGTTAAATGTTCCAAGGCAGAAGTGGAATGTTCCGGGGTGGGAGTGGACAGTCCTGGGGGAAAGTAGAGATGAAAAGTAAGGGTCCTAGGAAGAGCGATGAGATGTACCTCCTCTTGGTCAGAGGTAGAACTAGAGTAGGTACTAGAGTCAGGGACAGGGAGTCTGGGAGCCCTGTTATCTCCAGTAGCAGGCTCTGAGGTAGAACCAGGCCTGTCCTCCAGGTGTGGGAGGAGCCAGTATGCAGATGAGAACCTTGGAGAAGTTCACCCAGCACATATTCACTCCTCTCCCAGAGGAACCAGGTCCCAGAACCACACAAAGAAGAAGGCCTTAATTCCCTGAGGGCCACCTTAGTATAAAGCATTTACTGCATACTAGGCACATACATACAGGCTTCTTCATTCATTCTCACCACAGCCTTGGTGGTAGGCAATATGTCTTCAGCTTACAGGTGAGAAAGGGATTCAGGGAGGTTGTGTTCCTGGCCAAAGGTCGCACAGCATTTGCCTGAGTTGCAATTCCAACCCAGATTTATCTGGCTCTTAGGCAATTCTACTAACCCCCATTGTATGATGTCATTTCCTGAGTCCTGGACTGAAGAATTCAAACTCTTGAGGTTGAAGAAGGTCACCATGGAAGGAAATATTCGATTTGCACCTTGAGGGGATGATTCCCCAGTTTCCAGAGTGTGGAGGGGCCTGTTACTCTTCTTACTGTCAGATTTCCCAGGATGAATCAAAGGTACTACATTTATTGTATTTTAAGTGACTTCCCAAGCATCCCAATAAGGGCCTCTGATTTATAGCTAAAGTGTTATTTTAAACACGTTAACAGTGGATAAAAATCAGTCCTACAAATGTACCTCAAGAGAAACTATACTAAAGAGAGAAAAGAAGTGGTGAGATTAGATATTGCATTAAAAGATAGAGTGATGGATTAAAACCCAAATCGTAAATTTAGTGTGACTTACCAAAAAAAGTTGGGGGGGGCAGTAAATCCAAAGTGACAACTGGCATTCGGTGTTCCAGTATTTGTCACTTTTATTACACTTTGTTCAGAAGTTGTAGATGGGTCATTATTTAAAGAAAAAAAAAAACAATACTCAATAAAGCTTAGAAGTGAAAACTCTTTGAGCTAAGAATGCAGGCTAAAACCCTAAATCTAAGCCAGTGTGTCACATCGCAGAGCATTACATAATGAAACTTTCTTCCTGTTATGTCCATAAAACATTCCAGAGGCAGAACATGTGGGAAGAACTCTTGGAAGATCCTGGCCCTGTCCAAGGAAGACAGGTGAAAATGATTCTGCATCGGTACCAGGCAGAACCCAGCCACCCACTCATCACTGGCTGATGACAGTGCAGCATCTGACCTTTCCCCCATCACTCAATCAAGGGGTTTCTTTGACCAAAGTGGTGGGAACCCGAGGATGCTGGCTCTTCTTGGCCTTGAGGAATCAGAAGTCCCCATTCTGATTAGACAACCTGGAGTAGAGTGGATTACTATGACCCCTTCATCCCTCTTTGTGACTACAAGGTGTGATCAAAATATATAATGTCTAAATTGACAAAAATTTATTATTGTAAAGGCCATTAATCCCCCTCAAAATACTCCCCCCTTGCTTCAGACACATGTATTCCATTGATCTGGCCACTTTCTGAGGCAGTTCTGGAAGTCCTTTTTTGTGAGTATCTTTTTTTTTTTTTTTTTTTTTTTTGGTCAGTACTGGGGATTGAACTCACAACCTCTCGCCTGCCAAGCAGGTGCTTAAGCCACTGAGCCAAACTCCCAGCCCTTGTGAGTATCTTTTGCGAGTATGGTCAAAACTGTGGTGCATGCTGCTGCCGAGTGCAGCATTCACCCTCATCCACCTTATTCACCCACTCTAGTACCATGCAACTTCTGGTTCTTCCCCAAAGTATAAATGACCATGGAAGAGCAGGACATTGAGGCAGTCACAACTGTGCAACTAAAGACACTCAGGAAAGAGCACTTCCGGAGTTGTGTCAGAAAGTGGCAAGAACAATGGGGTAGGTGTGTTCAAAGTAAGGAGGAGAATTTTTAGAGGGATTCATGGCAACATGTAATACATTTTTAGTTTAAACATTCACCATATTTCCAATCGTGTAGACAATTTGTCTGTTTTCTCCACCTTGTCACTTGTGACACTTCCTGCTATGGGTTGGATACGCATCCCAGCTCTTCTGACGTCAGCCTTGGCTGTGTGACTTGCTCCAGGAAACGTGATGTGGGCAGAGGTTTGAAGCACATCTGTGGTCCCAAAACAATGAAGACACCTGAAGCTGATCCACTCCAAGGGCCCAAACCCAAGCCATGTTGTGGAACCAGGTCCAGCAAAGCTGGGCTGAGTTCAGAAATACCCTAGCTGACCTGCAGAATGATGCACAAGGAAGATAAACATGTCGGCTGTAAGGCACTGGGATCTCTAGGCAGCTTGTTATGCAGCATGGTTGCAGCACAAATTTGCTGGAGTTCTGGGGTCCACCATAGTGGCCTCGTGGGGTTTAGCCCAGAAATACTGAAAGGAGGGAGAAAGGGATGATAGATGGATGCATGCATGATGGATAGGTGGACTCTCCCTTCCAGTCCCAGCCCCTGGCAGTGGGTAGTGTGAGAGAAGCCACTTTTTCAGGACTGAGTCTCTTGTACAGAAACTAGTAGGGTGCTGGCTCCCACCTTTGCTGGAGCCCCCTTCTGTCTCATTAAAATGACACACATCCTGCAGATATGCACTGACATTCATCTGTGCTATAGACACTTATCTGTTAAAAGCTGAGCCACCAGCCTGTTGCACTACTGGGAGGTATGGAACATTTAAGAGGCAGGGGCTAAAGGAAGAAAGTTAGGCCACTGAGGGCATGCCCTTGAAGGGGTTTTATTCTTTTTCTTTTTTTTTTTTTTAAGAAAACCCTTCAAATACTGAGATGTTTATTGAGTTCTTTAAAAAGTCTCCACAATTTCAAATATCCGGTTTCAGAGTTTCTCTAACTCCCTTTACAGTACACAACAGGGAATACTGAGACAGGCTCCTCACACCATTCAAAGGGCTATTTTGGTTTAGATCTAAAATGTTGCCCAAAAGTCTCACATTTGGAGGTGGACTCTGGTCAGAAGGAGCAAGTCCCTGGTGAAGTGACCTGAAAAAGTCTACCCTTCCTGACTCTTCCTTTCCCTCTCTGCTTCCTTCCCACCATGGTGTGGACAGCCATCCTCTACGTGCTCTTCCACCATGCAGTTTTTGCCTTGGAGTCAACCGACCATAGACTGAACCCCCTACAACTGTGAACCAAAATAAACGTGTCTTCCTTTAAGTTGTAGGTATTAGGTGTTTTGCCCCAGTAAAGGGAAAGCAACTAATACCAGGGAATTCCTTTCTATTTCTCCTTCCTTCCCTTTCCTTCCTCTCTCTTGTTCTTTGCAGCCTCTGTGTAGTGAACAGACCCCTTCCACCACATGTTCCTGCCATCATGCCCTGAGCAAGAGTGCCAAGTTACCACGGCCTGGAGCATCTGAAACAATGAGCTAGAATCATCATTTCCTGCTTAAAAGTTGACTGTCTCAGGTGGTATGTGACAGTGACAGAAAGCTGAGCAATGCAAGCTGCTTTTCATCCCTCTTTCTAGTGAACCTGCTGATCAACTGAAGGACTTTACAGAATGATGGTCTGTATCAACCTGCCCGTGAGGATACTCACCCTATCTCCCAAAACAGGCCTTTTCATACATCACTGATGGACACATATGATGGTGCAACCCTTTTATGAGAGAGACCCTATCTAACAAAATAACATGTATTTACCCAAAACTTAACAATCCCACACCCAAAAATCCACCCTGAAAACATACACCCAGCAATACTGAGTAAATACACAGAAGCACATGTCTGTCATGGAATCCATGCCTGTAATTCCAACTCTCTGAGAAGTTGTGTTTTATATAAGAAGGAAATGAAAATAAATACACCCACATATGTAACTGCTAATTTTTGCAAACAGAAACATTAGCAATAAACCTCAAAATTAATGAAATCATTTACCCACAACAGGTAAATAAGGATCTGGTATTTCACTGACTATGCCTTTTATATAGTTTTCACTTTTGTATCAAAAACCCCACAAGTTTGGTGAGGGAGAATACCTAACAATAATTAAGAAAATAAGTGATCGAGGTATGGTAACACACACCTATAATCTCAGCACTCTGGAAGGATAAGGCAGGAAGATCATAAATTCAGGCCCATCGTGGGCAACCCAGAGACATCACATCGCATAATAAAAAATGAAAAAGCTCTGAGGATGTACTTCTGTGTGAAGACCTTGTGTTCGATTCTCAGCACTGAAATAAATAAATAAATAATCTATGAAATTGATGCCATAACTATATAGAAGGATTTTTTTTAAAAAATAGGTATTCAAAATTTTAATAGATTCCCCTCTAGTTCCTCTGATTGGCAAGCCTAGTCCATAACAAGTAGTCAGTAAGTTCTCTGAAAGAGTGAGCAAATGGATGAATGAATAAATGAATGACCCGAATACGGGAGAACACTACCCCCTCAATTCAGATCTCTACTCAGGTCACAAATTATACAATTTCACTTCTGCTAGGTTGAACTTCACAACAGGGTATAGTAATGCTCACCTGTAATACTAATGCTCTGGGAAGCTGAGGTGGGAGGATTGTAAACTCAAGCCCAACTTGTACAACGTAGCAGGATCCTGTCTCAAAGTAAAAAATAAAAAAGGACTGGGAATATAGCTAATACATTTTCCCTTGTGTGCAACTTTTCCTGGGGTGGTACATAGTAGGTGTTCAGTAAATAAATTTCAAGTGAATGAATGAATCTCCACCTGTAGATGAACTCAAAGAGACACAGAGAGTGGGCATTCTTACCCCAAGAAATAGCAGGAGTTCGCTGGGCATAGTGGCACATTCACATAGCTAACCCTGTAATTCTAGCATTTTGGGAAGTTGAGGCAGGAAGATTGTAAGTTTTAGCCCAGTCTGGGCAACTTATTGATGTAGCAGAACTCTGTCTCAATAAGGGGTAGGGATAATCCTAAAATTCACTTGGAATCAGAAGAGACCTAGGATAGCAAATGCAATTCTGGGCAAAGGCAAGGCAGGGGGCATCACAATCCCTGACTTGAAATTATACTACAAAGCTACTGTGATAAAAAAAATAAACAGCATGGTATTGGAAAAAAACCAACCTAAGGATCAGTGAAACCAATTAGAAGATGCAGAAACAACTCCAGACATACTTAGCCACCTTATCTTTGACAAAGGTGCCAAGCACATTCACTGGAAGAAAAATAACTTTTTAAATAAATAGTGCTGGGAAAACTGGCTTTCCACATGCTAAAGATTAAAACTAGACCCCTATCTTTCTCCATGCACTAAACTAAAATTGAAATAGATCAAAAATCTGAATATTAAAACAGAAACACTAAATATTCTGGAAGATAGAATAGGTAGAACTCTTTAAGACATAGGTGTTGGCAAAGACTTTATGAACAAAAGCCCAATCGCAAAGGATCACAAAGAATCAACAACTGGATGTCATCTTATTAAAAAGCTTTTGCACAGCAAGAGAAACCAACAGAATGAAGGGACAACACACAGTGTGAAAAAAAATTTTGCCAGCTGTTTCTCAGACAAAGGGTTATTATCTAGAATACATAAAGAACTCAAAAAAAAATCAGACCCCTCAAATTTAAAGACCCAATCCAAAAATTGGCATCTGAAATAAATAGACACTTCTCAGATGAAGAAGTAGAAATGGCAAATAAATACATAAAAAAAGTTCAACATCATTGATCATTGGAGAAATGCAAATTAAAACAATGCTGAGATTCCATCTCACCCCAGAAATAGTGACTATTATCAGGAAATGGACCAACAACAAATACTGGAGGGGCTGTGGGGAAAAAGGAACCCTTCTCCACTGTTGGTGGGAGTATAGACTGGTGCAACCACTGTGGAAATCAGTGTGGAGATTTCTCAAAAAAACTAGAACTACAGATTCCATTCAACCCAGCTATTCCCCTTCTTGGAATCTTCCCAAAAGAATTAAAAGCATCATTTCACAGTGACATATGCACACCCATGTTTATGGTAGCACAATTTGTAATAGCTAAATTTTGGAAACAGCACAAATACCCATCAACAGATGAATGGATAAAGAAGATGTGGGCTTTCTTATACAACAGAGTACTATTCTGCCATAAAGAAGGATAGGTTTAAGACATTTCTAGCTAAATGTATGCATCTTGAGACTTCACTCTTAAGTGACATAAATCAGACACACATATGTAAATGCTGCTTTGTTTCTCTGGTGTGAGAAACCAAAAGTGTAACTAAGAAACAAAATGCAAAACAGATATTGTAAAATAGGAAGAAAATGTTCAAATGGAAAGGGGAACTAGGGAGAGAGTAGGGGGAAAGTAAGGAAGGGTAAAATGACAAAAGAAGGAAAAACAAAGCCGGGCGTGGTGGCGCACGCCTTTAATCCCAGTACTCGGGAGGCTGAGGTAGGCGGAGCGTTGTGAGTTCGAGGCCGGCTTGGGCTACAACGCGGCGCAAGCCAACCTGAGCTACATAGTGCGACCCTGCCTCAAAGAAACCAGGGCCGGCAGTTTGGCTCAGTGGCTTAAGCGCCTGCCCTGGCAGGCGCAAGGCTGTGAGTTCAATCCCTGGTGCCGCAAAAAAAAAAAAAAAAGAAAGAAAGAAGGAAAAACCGAAACAAAACTTTTGTAAATAAGGAGGAGAAGAGGGGTTGAAGAGAGAGTTGGAGAATGAAGGAAAAAAGAAAAACACCAAGTTATATCATGTATGTTACAAATTCCCTATAATAAATGATCATTGTGTAACTCTAAAGTGTACCAATAAACTAAATAAAAAGGGCTGGAATTATAGCTCAGTGCAAAGGTCCTGGGTTCAATCTCTGAAAGTGAGAATAATCCAGGAGTTGATAGAGAAGTGGATATTCAAATCTAACCCACAGTAGAGTTAAAAACTCAGAATCTCTTGGGGGAGATACAATTTAACTGATGACTGCTGTCTATGAAACTGGCTTTCATAAAGAATGATAAACTGGACACTTTTATAGGTAAATGGATGCAGCTTGAGAACATACACATTAGTGAAATAAGTAAGGCACACGTGTAAACATTGTATTGTTTCATTAGTGTGACAAGCTGAAAGAAAAAACATGTATATGTATATGTATATATAAAAATAGTTAACATATTTATACTACTGATTTCTCTGAGTTTGCTGAAGAGAAAGATTTGAACTGGTATTGTTCAGACAATTAAAGGCAGATGCCTTGTGCTCTGGATGAATGATTTGGGGATGACAATGCACAATGTATGTACCATTATTACCCCCTGACTGATGTGCTTTGAAATTTTATTGTAATTTTTTTCTTATTCTTTTTTTTTCTTTCTTTTTACATTTGAATAAAATGGATTTGAAAAAAAAAAACGAAAGAAAGAAACTGGCTTAGACAAAGACATTGCTGATAACCAGCAGGACTGTTCTGAAGCATAATTATTGATACAAGTGAGGCATTAATACCTGTGCTTGGGACAGCCACAAGGTCCTTGGTCCCAAAAGACAGGTCTGGCACTATGTTATCCAGGCTTGGCAGAATCATAAACCACCTAGAAAACAAGATAAAACCAAGGAGAAAAACTATCAATGCCACAAGGACAAAGATGATCTCATTTTTAAATGCCAGCAGCCTTGACACTGTCATTCACTGGATCGTAAAAGTTGCAGCCCTCCAGAGTCACCTCGCAATGCTCCTGTTAGCAGGGAGGTGCTCCAGCAGTTTGCCAGGGAGCAGACGTGCTGAGTCAATGAAGGTCAGGGTCATAAGGAATCAGAAAGTGGTTCCCAGTTCCTCATGCCTGTAGTCCCAGCACTCTGAGAGGCTAAGGCAAGAGGAGTATAAGTTGGAGCCCAGTCTGGACAATTTAGTAAGACCCTATCTCAAAATTTAAAAATAAGAAAGGGCTGGGGAAGCCAGCTCAGCCAAAAGGCTCTGAGTTTGACCCCAGTACTGC
>RJWM01017262.1:0-43471 GCA_004363535.1 Dasyprocta punctata | reverse complement strand
AAAAAAAAAAAAAAAAAAAAAGAGAGAGAGAGAGAAAATGAAACCTAGGAAATGAAAAATGTCAAGAAACAGAAGAAAGAACATGGCCAGGTAGAGTGGTATACCCATGTAACCCAGCACTCAGAAGGCTGAGGCAGGAGGATCATTGTGAGTTCAATGCCAGTCCGAATGATACAGTGAGACCCTGTCTCAAAAAGACAAGAAGAGGGAGAAGAGGAGGAGGAGGAGAAGGAAGAGAAAGAGAAGAAAGGACACACTAAAAGGAACTGAGCCGATTGTGAGGAGGTCTTGAAAGCTGTGAGGTCATATAATACTTCCCATTACTCCTAACAAAGGAAGGTACAACTTGTTGGCCTGGTGGGCCACAGGATTTCTTTCCAACAAAGCAAGGAATGACTGGATCTGTTTTGAAAGCCAGGTACAGTATTTCTGTCTGTCAGGAAAGTAGGAAGTCAGCATGGAGGCTGTGTGCAGGTGTGAGGGGAGAGATTATGGCTGCAGGGTGAGAGAAAAGCAGTGTGGATGTAGTTAGCAGGTAAGGGCCTCGGCTCTTGAGCCAGGTGTGATGTTGTGTGCCAGTAATTCCAGAATTTGGGAGGCTGGGGCTGGAGACTCAATATGAGTTTGAGACTAGCCTAGATAGCATAGTGTGACTGTTTCAAAAACCCTAAGTAACTAAATGAGATAGTCCATATACAGTGTGTGTTATTATTTTGCTTCATTACTGGGGACTGAACCCAGGATCTTCACACTAAGCTATATCCCCAACCCTTTTTAATTTTTTTTTTTTTTTTAATGGCACCGGGGATCGAACTCACAACCTCGCACCTGCCAGGGCAGGCGCTTAAGCCGCTGAGCCAAACTCCCAGCCCTAGTTTTTTGAGGCAGGGTCGCACTATGCAGCTCAGGCCGGCCTTGCACTCGAGTTGTAGCCCACGCCGGCCTCGAACTCACAACGCTCCTCCTACCTCAGCCTCCCAAGTGCTGGGATTAAAGGCATGCGCCACCACGTCCGGCCCCTTTTTAATTTTAATTTTAATTTTTTTGAAACAGGGTCTCACTATGCAGTTCAAGCCAGCCTTGAGCTCACTTTGTAGCTCAGGCTGGTCTCGAACTTGCAAAGATCCACCTGTCTCAGCTTCCCAAGTGCTGGTATTACAGGCCTGTACCACTGTGCCCAGCTTCCCTTTCTGATTTTTGTTTTTTTTTTTTTTTTTTTTTTTTTTTTTTTTTTTTTTTTTTTTTTTTTTTTTTTTTTGTGGCACCGGGGATCGAACTCACAGCCTTGAACCTGCCAGACAGGCGCTTAAGCTGCTGAGCCAAACTCCCGGCCCTGAGCCAAACTCCCGGCCCTTAAATCCCTATTTTTTTGAGACAGGGTCTCACTATGCAGTTCAGGCTGGCCTTGAACTCACTCTGTAGCCCAGGCTGGACTCGAAGTCACAAGAATCCTCCTGCCTCAGCCTCCTGAGTGCTGGGATTAAAGGCGTGTGCCACCAAGTCCAGTCCTTTCTTAATTTTTAATTTTTTAAAAACATTTTTGAGACAGAGTCTGACTGTATAATTCAGGCTGCCCTTGAACTCACTGTGTAGCTCAGCCCGACCTTGAACTGCCAATGATCCTCTTGCCGCAGCCTCCCAAGTGCTGGATGACAGGTGTGTGCCCCCACGCCTGGCCTTATTTTTCTTTCCTTTTTTGGTGCCAGGGATCGAACTCACAACCTCAAGCCTGCCAGGTAGGTGCTTAGGCCACTGAGCTAAATCCCTGGCCCTAATTTTTGAGACAGGGTCTCACTATGCAGTTCAGGCTGGCCTTGAAGTCACTCACTATGCAGTTCAGGCTGGCCTTGAACTCAGGTCTCGAACTCATAAGGATCCTCCTGCCTCAGTCTCCTGAGTGCTGGGATTAAAGGCATGTGCCACCATGCCCAGCTCTTATTTTTCATTTTGAAGACAGGCTCTCACTAAATCACTAAGCTGCCGAAACTGCCGAAGCTTACAGTTCCTCCTGCCTCAGCCTCCCAGAGGGATGGGATTACAGAAGTGTCACATCACCAGCTTGCACATTATTGTTAACTGTCAGGATCTACCAGTGGGAAGTTGCAGGAGAGGGAGGAATTTATGGTCAAGCTTTGTAAGCAGGGAAGGTGGCAATACCATGACTAGGTCACAAGCCTGGTCCCCAACCAGCATTATTAACATCATCAGGAAACTGGTTGTGTATGCAAATTAGATATGCAAATCATGAAGTCCTGCCCTGGGCCTCAGGAATCACAGACTTTGGTGTAGGATTTGGCAATTCCTGTTCCCTCCAGGTGATTCCATCTGATGCACTTGGGCCTGATAAACACAACTTGGGATGTGTTGGTGCACCAATTTTTTTTTTCCTTTTCTGGTGCTGGGATAGAAGCCAGGGCCCATTGCACGCTGGACCAGTGCCAGCCACCAAGTAAGGGAGTTTCCAGTACTAACAATCGAACTCAGGACCTTGTGCTTGTCAGGCAGGTGCTGTGCCCCTGAGCTATATCCCGGCCCCTGCCTTTTTTTTTTTTTTTTGGTACCGGGGATCAAACTCACAACCTCGCACCTGCCAGGCAGGTGCTTAGGCCACTGAGCTAAATCCCCAGCCCTGTTTTTTGAGACAGGGTCTCACTATGCAGTTCAGGCTGGCCTTGAACTCACTTTGTAGTCCAGGTTGGTCTTGACCTCACAACAATCCTCCTGCCTCAGCCTTCCGAGTGCTGGGATTAAAGGCGTACGCCACCACACCTGGGTCCTGCCTGTTACTTTTTTTTTTTTTTTTTTTTTTTTTTGGCGGCACTGGGAGTCAAACTCACAGCCTCACACCTGCCAGACAGGCACTTAGGCCACTGAGCCAAACTCCCAGCCCTGGTTTTTTGAGGCAGGGTTGCACTATGTAGCTCAGGCCAGCCTTGCGCTCGTGTTGTTGCCCAAGCCGGCCTCAAACTCACAACGCTCCTCCTACCTCAGCCTCCCGAGTGCTGGGATTAAAGCTGTGTGCCACCATGCCCGGCTGTTTCTGCTATTCTTGAAGGGCCACACAGTGACGGAGCTGGGGGACCCTGGGATAGCTTTTGCACCCCTCAGTTCCACCACTGTGGGGCAAAAGCAGCCCAGGGAGCTGAGGGCGGCCCTCTCCCACTGGCCAAAAGGCTAAGAGCTTGACCCCTCGCACCACCAAAAGCAAAAGCAAAGGAGCAGCCCCAGTAAAGGACATGAATGTGACCATGGAACAGCAGAACTTTATTATATGAAATTTATAGTTCATTTCATTTTCACATCTTTAAGTGTTTTTTCGTTGTTGTTGTTGAAACAGGGTTTCCCTGTATAGTCTGGGCTGGCCTTGAATTTACTATGTAGCCCAGGCTGGCTTCTAACTCCTGGCACCACTCCTGCCTCAGCCTCTCAAGTGAATGCTGGGATTACAGGCATATGCCACCAAGCATGGCTGAAGTCTTTTTTTTTTTTCTTTTCTTTCTTTCTTTTTTTTTTTTTTTTTTTTTTTTTTTTTTTTTTTTTTTTTTTTTTTTTTTTTTTTTTTTTTTTTTTTTTTTTTTTTTTTTTGTCTTTTTTTGAGACAGGGTCTCGCTATGCAGTTCTGGCTGGTCTTGAGCTCACTGTGTAGCCCAGGCTGGTCTCGAACTTGGAACAATCCTCCTGCCTCAGCCTCCCGAGTGCTGGGATTACAGGAGTGTGCCACCACACCGGCTTTATTTTTCTTAATTTAATTTTTTTTTATTTATTCACTTTAGTACCAGGAATTGAACTTATGACCTTGCACTTGCCAGCTGGCACTGTGCTACTGAGCTATATCCCTGGCCCTTTTTAAATTTTATTTGTGCTGTGCTGCTGAGCTATGTCCATGACCCTTTTTAAATTTTATTTTAAAGGAAAAAAGAAATAAAACAAAATGTCAAAGCAACATAATGAGAGAGTAACAATGGTTAATACATGCATATTGTTATCTTCGAATCAGTTACTCAGGGGCTGGGGATAGAGCTCAGCTGCACATCACCTGCCTGGCAAGCACAAAGTCCTGAGTTCAATTTCTGGTACCAAAAAACCCCCCAAAAAACAAAAAACAACAACAACAAAAACTTAGTTTGTCAAAGTACAAAATATAGAGACTTAAATTGTCGAACAATATTAGTACAAACCTTTCTTTTCAATGAACTAAGAAACTAGTGGTACAACTATCTTAACTGTCTTGTATATGAAGTCTTTTTAAATTTTAAACTATTTAATAATTCTTAGAGCCGGGGTAGTGGCACACACTTTAATCCCAACACTCAGAGCCGGACATGGTAGCGCACACCTTTAATTCCAGCACTTGGGAGGCTGAAGTAGGAGCGTTGTGAGTTCGAGGCTGCATTGGGCTACAATGCGAGTACAAGGCCGGCCTGAGCTACACAGTGCGACTCTGCCTCAAAAAATCAGGGCCGGGAGTTTGGCTCAGTGACTTAAGCGCCTGTCTGACAGGTGCGAGGTTGTGAGTTCAATCCCTGGTGCCGCAAAAAAAAAAAAAAAAAAAAAAAAAAAAAAAAAAAAAAATCCCAACATTCAGGAGGCTGAGGCAGCAGGATCACTGCAAGTTGAGGGTAGCCTGGGCTACAGCATGAGTTCAAAGCCAGCCTGAACTACACAGTGAGATCCTATGTTAAAAAACAAACACAAACCAGGTGTGGTGGCGCACGCCTTTAATCCTAGCACTTGGGAGACTGAGGTAGGTGGAGCATTGTGAGTTCAAGGCCGGCTTGGGCTACAACGTGAGTGCAAGACCAGCCTGAACTACATAGTACGACCCTGTCTCAAAAATCTAGAGCTGGGGGCAACCTGCTCTGGACCCCTTCTGTCCCTCAGACAGAAGCTTTCTTTCTCTCAATAAATATCTTCTGCTCTTAAAAAAAAAAACAAAAAACAGAGGCCTCAAAGAATAAGTCTGAAACAGAGCCTTGGGAGCCACGTTTAGGGGTCATAAGCCAACTCCCTAACTAAGTCTCTATTTTATTCCTTTTTTTTTTGGTGGCACCAGGGATTGAACTCACAACCTCGCACCTGTCAGACAGGCGCTTAAGTCACTGAGCCAAACTGCTGGCCCTGGTTTTTTGAGACAGGGTCGCATTGTGTAGCTCAGGCCGGCCTTGTGCTCGCGTTGTAGCCCAAGCCAGCCTCAAACTCACAACGCTCCTCCTACTTCAGCCTCCCAAGTGCTGGGATTAAAGGTGTGCACCACCATGTCTGGCTCTATTTTATTCCTGGTTGAACAGTAACCCATGTTTTTTGCCCTGTGGCAAACGGTAATAGAATAAAACGTAACCCTAACCGTTCCAGCCAGGCATGGTGATGCACACCTACAATCACAGCACTCATTTGGGAGGCTGAGGCAAAAGATCACTGTAAGCCTGGGCTACACAGTTCAAGGGCAGCCTGCACTACACAGCAAGACCCTGTTTCAGGGAGAAAAAAAAAAAAAAAGGCCAGGCCTTTCACCATCCCCCCCGCCCTTTTTTTGGTACCGGGGATCAAACTCACAACCTTTCATCTGCCAGGCAGGTGCTTAGGCCACTGAGCTAAATCCCGGCCCTATTTTTTGAGACAGAGTCTCACTATGCAGTTCAGGCTGGCCTTGAACTCATTTTGTAGCCCAGGCTGGTCTCGAACACACAGTGATCCTCCTGCCTCAGCCTCCTGAGAACAATTACCAGCACCCCCGGCTCCCTTTCAATTTTACACAGAATAGCAAATTCCATGTCTGCAACCTCCATCCATTCTCTGAAAGGAATATACTCATAGTGTGGAAAGAGGGGAAAGTGAGAGTGGGTCCTGCCCGAGTTGTGCTTTTTGCTAGGTCAAAAAACAAAAAACGCTGGCTAGGTGCGGTGGTGCATGCCTGTAATCCTAGCACTGAGGAGGCCGAGACAGGAGGATCTCAGGGAATTTGAGGCCAGCCTGAGCTACACAACGCGACCCTGTCTCAAGAACAATAGCATGGATTTTTTAGGCTCCCCTCCAGGTCCTTCTCTACCCAGCTCTGGCAGAGCAGAGCTGGGTAGAGAAGCGGAGGCCGTGCTGGCGGCAGCCCAGGAGGGGGGTTCCTGGCGCCGTTTCCTGAGGCCCGGGAGAGGTTAACACGTACGGGGATACAGGCTGGCAACGGCCCAACCCGCGGCCAAGCAGAGCGGTTTAGGCCTCTGGCGCCCCTGTCGCTGCCGCCGCCGCGCGCCAAAACCTGCAGCGCGCCCCGCCCCTCCACGTGGCCCGGCCTCCGCATCCCGGCAGCCCCCGCGAGCGCCCCAGCCCGCCACGTGACCGCGGGTTGCAGCTCCTCCCCTGCGCCGCGGTGGCGGGCAGCCGCTGGCGACTGGACGCGCGCGCCCCCGGCAGGCAGACGGTGGCACAACAGCGGGGTGGTGCGGAGTCGACGGTTTGAGGGCAGTAGAACGGTGTGGCCACTTCTACTTAACATGAAGTGGGTTTTTTGTTTTTTGGTACTAGAAATTGAACTCAGGACCTTGCACTTGCCAGGCAGGCGCTTATGCCGCTGAGCTAAATCCCCGGCCCTATTAAGTGGTGGTGTAGCCGCTCAGTTTTCTCTGTTCATAACTTTAAGAATTCACCATTGAAAGAAGAGACAGAGCCAGGTCCAGTGGCCCGCACCCGTCATCCCAGCCCTCCCTGAAGCTGAGGCAGGAGGATGGCAAATTACAAGTTCAGCCTGAGCAATTTAAAGCCAAATCAAGAGCTGGGCGTGGTGGCGCACGCCTTTAATCCCAGCACTTGTGAGGCTGAGGTAGGTGGAGCATTGTGAGTTCGAGGCCGGCCTGGGCAACAACGCGAGCGCAAGGCTGGCCTGAGCTACACAGTGCGACCCTACCTCAAAAAAAGAACAAACAAAACAAAACAAAACAAAAAACTAGGGCTGGGAGTTTGGCTCAGTGGCTTAAGTGCCTGTCTGGCAGGCGTGAGGCTGTGAGTTTGATCCCCGGTGCCGGAAAAAAATAAAATAAAATAAAACCAAATCAAAGGCCGGGCGGCGTGGTGGCACACACCTGTGATCCCGGCATTCCAGAGGCCGAGGCAGAAGGATCGCTGCGAGTTCTGGGCCAGCCTGAACGACAAAGCAAGACTCTGTCTCCAAAAAAAGAAAGGAAACATGGTTTCTGCCTTTTGCAGAATGGGAACATTTGTCCTGGGCGGGAAGAACCCCAGGAAGTCCTGTGGGGATAGCAAAAATTAGTCTAGTGGGAGGTCTTAGTGCACCAAATGAGTGAGCCAGCCAGAAAACGCTGCAAAATAGGTCACATGAAGCCAAGCAGGAACCAGTTTCCTTGGGAAAAAGTCTGACCTTGGCTCTGTCCATATTCACCCCATATGGGATGTGGCATTGAGTTGGATAGGGAATTAGGGGTGTGGAAGGTGCCTAAGTAGTATGGAGTGGGAAGGATGATTTTTTTTTTTCAAAGACATAGGCTCACTGTGCAGTTCAGCCTGGCCTTGAACACTCAGCGATCCTCCTGCCTCAGCCTCTCGAATACTGAGATTTGAGGCCTGTGCCACCATGCCCAACACTTGAAGGGTAAATTTAAAATCAGAATTATCGTGGGCCCATTTGTCCTTTCAAGGTCACAGGGATCGTGAACAGCAGATGCCCTGAGAGCTTCAGGGCTTGGAGCTCGTGGACAAGGAAACACTACCAGGGACCAGGGAGGAGCGGCGCGCCCATGGGAGGTGTCTCGGGGCTTCTGCATTCGCGGGGAAACAGGTCACAAGCGATCGGGCCACAAGGCTGCGGACTCTGGCCGGGACACTTGTTGCTCCATAACTCAGCACCTGTCAGCGCCCGCATGACCAGGTGCTATTTCCAGAGTCCTGGGCTTGGGCGGGGCGGGGCGTGGAGGCCGGGGGAGACCCGCGGGGCTGGGCCTGCGCGACTGCAGTCCCGCATCTTTGCCACATGGGGGCGCCCGTACCCAACCACAGCCCGAGGGGTGGGTGGGCGCAGACGCGCTAAGGAACCTACAGAGGACAGCCGGGACGTCGGGGTGACCCTGCGCGGAGAGGTGACGCGGGGGTCACCCTTTGTGCAGCTTCAGGCCCTTTGCAAGTCAGCCAGCCTCAGTCCTCCTCTCCAAAAAAGACGAATGGACGTGGGCGATGGATCCCTAAGCTCCCCTGCACCCAGTGCACTGTAGCCATTTCCTGCCTTGCAGCTTCCTCCGCGTCCCCGCCCCAGCCCGCGTGGGTCCCGAGGAATGCTGTCTGCTGGCCGGGTGCCAGGCTGCGGACGCTCCGGGCTCCAGGGTGGGGCTTGGCCGAGGGGAAGCCCTTTGGACAGGACGGCCAACCACCGGCCCTGCACAGCCTGCCCGCTTCCTCTCTCTCTCTCCCTGCGAGCACAAAGCCCGCCCGCCGTCTGCTGTCATCACCATCTACAGATTTCCTTGCCAGAACAAAACATGCACGATTTGGAGGCAGCAGTATGCCGGGCATTGTGTACTGCAGTGGGCGGGAGGACTGGCACCTTCGACAGAACTGCTTTCCCATTACCGGACCTGGAAGGACTCAGTGGCCAGGGTCCTGAAATCGGGGGTTGTAAAATGATGATTCATCCGCAGAGCGCCTTCTAGAGCCTTCTCAGAACCTTGGGTCTAAACAAGAACCCGGTCTTTGTACAGTTAAGCCCAAGGAGAAAAAAGGTTTTGGCATATCTGACCTCAACTCAACTTCCACTTCCCTGACATAAATCAGCTGCATTCTAAACTCATTTATCCGGTCCACTTCAAGACCAAGGAAATCATGGTCACGATTGCAATCCAGCACTCGATAGGCTGAGGCAGGAGGATCGCTGCAAGGTTGAAACCGGCCTGAGTTACAGAATGAGACCCTGTCTTCAATCAATCAATCAATCAATAAATAAAGTAAGTCAAACAAAAGTAAGAGCAAGGAAATCTTTCCAGCCCACCTCCACATCGGGTGGGTTCAGCCAGAATGGGGAGTGGCAGACACCACTGGCATCTCATGAACACAGAGACCAAGACTTTCAGGGGCCTCTGACTTCTTGCCAAGGGCTCACTGCGCAGCAATGGTTTTGCATCTTGGGGAGGACAATCTTGAACACTGCCCCATGACAAAGTGAGAACTCAGTCCCGTGGCTCCGAGCTACTCCTGCAGCCTGTGCACCCAACGTGATCGTTCCTGGTCCCGCGCCTTATTCCCAAGTGCGGTCCTGACATCTTAGCCCCTGCGCCCAGCCAATGTAGGTCACAGCGGCCAAGCCTGCAGGACTGTCTGTACCTGGGACCCAGAATTTTCGGGCAGAGAGGAAACCTTGCCGAGAAGCAGAAAAAACTGTGTTCCTCAGAAAACGAGGCCGGGAAGCCAGATGTGGTAGTGTCTGCCTGTATGTAATTCCAGCACTTTGGAGGCTGAAGCAGGAGGATCATGAACTCAAGGCCAACCTGGGCTATGTACTGTAGCTAGTTTAAAGCCAGCCTAGACTACATAGCAAGACAGGCTCAAAAAGAAAAAAAAAAAAAAAAATGAAGAAAGAAAAAATAAGGCGAGCATCATATGATGGTGCACATCTGTAGTCCTAGCCCTTTGGAGAGGCTGAAGCAGGAGGATCGTTGTAAGTTTGAGGCCAGCATGGGCTACATGGTGAGTTCAAGGCCAGCCTGAACTACATAGAGAGACCCTGTCTCCAAAAACCAAAGGGGGAAAAAAAATCAATGAATAAAAAAGAAAGACAATGAGAAGCAGGGAGGAGCTAGGAGTCAGTGGGTGGCACTGAGACACTACCAGGAGCTCTACGCCTGGGAGACTCCTGTGATGAAGAGGAAGGCAGAGGAGAGGGCTGGGTGTGGTCCCCCCACCCCTCCTGCTGTGTTTGCCCGTGGAAGAAACCCCATGTGTCCCCCACTCTCCACTCACTTTCCAGGCTCTGCTTTCATTCCCAGGAGCCCTTGGGATTTGCCTTGGGGACCCTCTGCCTCTTCCAGCCCTGGTTTCTGGGTCTCAGGAAACCGGAGTAGGCCAGCGGTCCCCACCCTCTCCTATTGAAACACTTTTCCTGCCCATTATCTGTGAAACTCGTTTTGCCCAGGGAACTTCCGACCCTCAGAGACCTCGCTGCTTTTGCTGGCTCTCCCTGCCCAGGACGCCTCAGACCTGAAGTGTGTGCATGCATGTGTGTGCTTGCGTGCATGCGTGTGCTTGCGTGCATGCGTGTGCGTGTGTTATTCTTCCACTTGCACCCAGAGAGTCAAGGGCCTAAGGCTGTAGTTAACTTGGGGTTCCCAAGGCAAGGGACCAGTTGTCACCTCCAGCCTCAAAACAATTTAAACCACAATCAAATATTCAAAGAGGAGATGCAGGACAGGAAGAAAGTGGGCAAGAGCACGGGAGGCTTAGCCTTCTCATTCCTTCCCTCTTCCTTGGACCCCCTGCGACTGCTGATTCCACTACTGGGTTTTTGTTTGTTGGTTAGGTGGCTTTTGTTTTCAGAACCAGCGATTGAACTCACGACCTTGCGCTTGCCAGGCAGTCCCTTGTGCCGTTGAGCTATAACCCCAGCCCCCCCACTCCATTCCCGGGACCTTACCTGCTTTTTAGTATTCCGAGTCAAGCTAAATCTGCTTATATTCTCTGGCTGAACTTTCTGTTTTGTTTTGAGACAGGGTCTCCCTATGTAGTTCATACTGGCCTTGAATTTAAGACAATCCTCCTGCCTCAGCCTCCTCTAGGAGTGCAAAATTGACAGGCATGTGCCACCACACCCAGCGTTCTGGTTGAAATCTGAGATGAAAACCCAAGAAGGGGGAGGCAGGTTCATTCCGAGATCCTGCACCATATTCTCAGGGATGGACCCAGCCCCTACCTCTGTGCTTCCCAGAGCCGCAGAGCCACGGCCACCAAGGGCTGTGCCCTGGAATCTGAGTCCATCGGAGGGAAGGGGCCGAGCGCCTGCATCCCTGGCAGTGTTAACCCCACTGCCCATCCTGAGAACTGCCCATCCTGAGAACCATCGTTTCGGCGAGTTCTGTTCGCGGTGCAGACCTGGCTGGTTCTCTGACTGGGAGGAAGTCTGAGGTGAGACTTAGCTATGCTCTGCTCCCAGGCCCGGCCCTGGGTGTGCAGGGATCTGGGAAATCCCGGGCCAGGGCGAGCTTGCTTGGTCTCAGGCCGATGAGCCCTGCTCTCTGCGCACGGTCCATCAACTCCAGGCTTCCTGAAAATCACTCCCCAAAAACATGTTTGGCTGCAGCAGCGGCGGCAGCAACGGAGCACTAGGAATTTCCTGTGGCGAGGCGGCCCCGTGCCGGGAGGGGAGGCGGCAGAGCCACCAGCCGGTCCCCACTCGCTCGGCAGGGCCACGTGCCCCACCCCCTCGAGCACATGTCTGTGCCGCACCGCCGGCAGCCGGCTGTTTATGAGCGAGTTGTTGTGGAGGAACTGGAGCAGGCTGCACATGCCCGGGCCATGTGACCCGGGCGGCCCGCGTGAGCCTGCAGCCGGCGCACACACAGGGCCCTGTCCTCCGGTGGCCGACCGGGAGGAGAGGGGAGGGGCGGACGGGCGCAGGGCTGCCTTCTGGTCTCCCGGCCCTGTACCGTGCTCTGTCTCTTTGGTCCCTTGAGAGCCACAGGAGGGCAAACACCGTCAGGGGGACAAGCTTGTCCTAGGCAGACTCTCCTCCCAGACGGCCTCTTGGGGTTCACACAGCCCAGAGCCCTGCCCCCTCCCCAAAGAACAAAGGGGCTCCCCAAGCCAAGAGCACAGAATGCCCGCCTTGGCCCCGAGCCCAAATTCGGTTTCCCTGTGGGTCCCCACATTTGGGGGAGCTGTCCCCTCTTTGTAGGAAAGAATGTACCACACACAGGCAGCTACTGCCCACCCCAGAAGCAGAACAGAAATGCGGGTGTGTGTGTGTGGGTGGGGTCGGGCAGCAGGAGGCGGCCCCCTTCCTTCTGCAGGGGTAGGCAAGGTCGCTGCGCAGGAGAGCGAAGCGCTGCGTGCCGCGTGTCTGCAGTGCGCCAGACACCCTAACCCCAGGCCCCTCCTTGCAGCCCTCTGCCCTGGCCCTGCCCATGACCCGGTTTCCGAGCCGCGGTGTCCCTCGCTGCAGTCAGGCAGACAGTAGGTTACCAGGAGCAAGCGCACCCCGAGCGCGCGCGACCCACATTCGCTCACGCCACCGAAACTTCGCAGCTCCTGCATTGCAGAGGTAGCGCTTTTTTTTTTTTTTTTTTTTTTTTTTGAATCTCCGCTGGGCCGCTACACACTCTCGAGTCTGCATTTTTGCAACCAGCAGATTTTTTTTTTCCTCCAGGGTGCAAACTGCGCATTCTAATGAGGCGAAGCTCCTTCCCGCGGCATTGAAAATCTCTCTGGCAAATTGCTTCTCTCCTTCCCCCCATAATTTAGAAAAGGGAGAAGGAGCACGAATTTGTGAAGTTGCATCCTGTCTCTCCCTCTCCCTCCCTGCCTCCCTCCCCAACCGGGAGCCCTTTTCTTCTTCAGGAAGGCTGAGCCCGCAATGGGGCGGGCGCTGCTTTCCTTCCCGGGCCTGGGGAGCCCCCGGCACCCCCCTCCCTCCTCGCTAGTCCTTGTCCTAGCCCTAGCCGGTGTTTATGTAAGCCTCCCAGAGCCCTAAGGCCCCCGACGCCTGCGCGGGCCTCAGCTTCTCCGCAGGGGTCGGGTCATGAGCCGCTGCCCCCCCTCCCGGCTCCCCCCCTCCCCCCGGCTCCCCGGCAGCTGCAGGAGCTCAAGGACCTGGTTTGCGATGCAACTTGGGGTAAGGAGTAGAGGGAGAGGCAGGGCACACACACACACACACACACACACACACGCACACGGACTTTCTCTTTCTTCCCTGCACCTCAGTCCACAGAGACTCAACGACAGCATCCGGGCAGGTGCCTGCACGGCACCTGTTTCTCCAGTCACAGTGTAGCAAAGCACGGCTGGGGGAGACTTTGGCCTTGCACGTGCTGGCTGCCACCGCTGCCCTGACCACGAAGAGAAAGGCCATCCAGGGGTCAGTCTCCCAGTGCCAAGGGTAGTCCATGCCCCTTCCCAGACCCTACCGTATGGGTCGGGTCCCAGGCTCATAGTTAAGGTCCCCCCCCACTCTTGGGGTTAGTTCCCCAGGGCATCTGGTGATGAGGACAGTGGTGCCCACCTGTAAGCCTGGCTACTTGGGAGGATGAGGCAGGAGGAGCACAAGTTTGAGACCAACCTGGGCAACATAGCAAGACCCTGTTTCAAAAAGCATAAAAAGCCGGGCGTGGTGGCGCACGCCTTTAATCCCAGCACTCGGGAGGCTGAGGTAGGCGGAGCGTTGTGAGTTCGAGGCCGGCTTGGGCTACAGCGCGAGCACAAGGCCTGCCTGAGCTACATAGTGCGACCCTGCCTCAAAAAACCCAGGACTGGGAGTTTGGCTCAACAGCTTAATCGCCTGTCTGGCAGGTGCGAGCCTGTGAGTTCGATCCCCGGTGCCGAAAAAAAAAAAGCATAAAAAGGCCGGGGATATAGCTCAGTGGCATAAGAGCCTGCCTGGCAAGTACAAGGTTCTGAGTTTGATTCCCGGTACCAAAAATAAAAAATGGGGAAAAAAAAAAAACATTTATTCCGGGTGGTGGTTGTAGAAGTGCAGATCACTCTGGTGGATACCTAGCTGGATGCTCTTCCCCGAGGGCTTTATGCTCAGCTTCTGGCTGTGCTTGGTGGCTTCCCACACTTCCAACCAATCTGGTTCTTATGCATCCCCTGGAAAGAAGTGCCGTGGGGCTCAAAGCGGGACTGACCCCTCCCCTCATCCCCAGCCACAGACCCCAAAGTCAAGGGGTTGGAACAGAGAGGAGTTCAGATGTCTGCTTCACGGACTCACCTCTAATCTATGCAGAAGATCTCAGATGTTTGATTTGGGTTTTATATCTATTCTGGCCTCCTCTTTCTTCGTAGGAAGAACAAAGGATGGAGAGAGGGACGAGTTTGAGAGAAAATGTTGGAATTTAAAAGAGAGGCTCTCCACTGGGCATGGTGGAACCTGAACGTTGTAATCTCAGCCCTCAGAAGAGGCTGAGGCAAGAGTATCACTATGAGAGTTCAAGGCCAGCCTGGGCTACATAACGAGACCGTGTCAAAACAAACAAACAAACAAATAATAAGGGGGGGGGTCTGGGAAGCTGAAGTTCTTGAGAGGCTGAGAACAATGAAGGCTTCTAGCTTCTGTGCTTGGGAATATACCTCACTTCCCAGAACCATCATTACTTGGGAAACACCCAGGATTGGTCTGTGGTTCCTAAATGCCACCTTGAGTAACCACTCTTTCTGGGAAGGGCAGGCTTGCTGGTAGAGTTTCGTCTTCACACTGCCAAGTTCCTTGTGACACCAGCTGTGGTCATTCCAAGAGGGACCAGGGAACTTCGCCCCTTCCAATAATCTCCGTCAGCTCCAGCATTCTTTAATGGGGTGCCTTTTTTTTTTTTTGAGACAGGTTTTCACTCTATAGCTCAGCCTAGCCCTGAATTTGATGATCCTCCTGTCTCAGCCTCCTGAGGGCTTGAATTACACGTGTGATCAACCATGCCTGGCTCAGGCCTAAATGTTATATAAATACAGCTTCAAGATAAATCACCAAGTCCCTGACTAGGGATATAGCTCACTGGTACAGTGCCTACCTGGCAAGCACAAGGTCCTGAGTTTGATTCCCAGTAGCCCCCCAAAAAATCATCTAGTCCCAAAGGCACTCTGGCAAGTTACTAAACATCTGTAAGTCTTAGTATGCTTATGTCTAAAATAAGAATTCAGCGTACAGCGTAGGGTTGTTGGTATTATTAAATGAGGTAACATTAAAAAACTACATAACAATTTATTATTTCCTCTTCCTTGGAAAGCATAGTCGAAAGGTAAAGTCAGAATTCGAGGTAAAATGCGCCTACGGAGCCAGGCATTATAGCACTTACCTATAATCAAAGCATCGGGGAGGCTGAGGCAGGAGGATCACTGCAGGTTCAAGGCCAGCCTGGGCTTATAGCAAGATCCTGTCTCAACCCTGCACCCCAGCAAAAATACACTCATGAACCCCTCCCTGGCTCAGCCTCACTTTCTCTTTTTCCTTCACCCCAAAGAAAAAGTCAGCGCAGACTTGGACCCTTCTGTGGCATAGTTTGAAGTCCTCCCCAGATGCTAAGGCTCTGGGTGGGGTGCGGGATCCAGGCTGGCCTGGGAGAGACCGGGAGGAACATTCAGGAGGGCAGGGCAGGGAGCTCTCCTGGGGCACGGCTGCATCCCCAGTTTGGGGTCATCCGCAGGGTTTCTGTCCTGTTTGAGTCAGTGGTGAGAAGGGAGGGGGATGGGAAGGCACCTACCGAGAGGCCTGACCTGTTTTCCGGGAGGACCCACCCTCAGCGAGTCAGGCAGTTCGCCCAGGATGGAGGCCACACAGGGCCTGCACAGGGCGGTGCCCGCTTACCTGGAACAAAGGACGGCAGGGAGAGGTCTGAGGTCAGTCACACACCCAGGGATCCCCCTCGCTCGCCATCGTCCAGTCACAGGCCTGTGTGCCGGCCTTGGGCCTCGAGCCCTGTCCTGCCTGAGCCCTGTCATCCCCGCATCCCACACTGAGGAACTCGGGGAAGTGTGTGCAGTGCAGGTCCAGGGCTAGGCCCGCAGAGCACTGTATACTGAGTCCCATCCCTCTCTGGGCTGGCTATTCGACTGTGTGTGTGTGTGAAGTGAACTGGGGCGAGCATGCTGTCACATCCCTCTAATCCCAGCTACTTGGGAGGCTGAGGCAGGAGAATCACAAGTTCAAGGTTAGTTTGGGCAACTTACTGAGATCCTGTCACAAAATAGAAGATTAGAAAAAAAAACAACAAAAAAACCTAGCTGGAAGGGCCCGGGATACAGCTCAGAGGGCACAGCACCTGCTGGCAAGCATGAGGTCCTGAGTTTAATTCCCAGCGCCAAAAAACAAAACAAAACAAAAAAAAACTGGCTGGAGATACAGCTCACCATGCTGTGTCCAGTCTCCAGCATGCCCAGCACACACACACATACACACAAAGGGGAGGAAGAGAAGGAGAAAAAGAAGAGGAAGAAAAAGTGGAAAAAGATGATGACGACCACAGGGTGGACAGCGGGAATGTCCAGCTGTTGGGAGGGGAAGGAGAGATACTAGTTGGTTTAAAGGTTAAAGCTAAACTGGGTGTGGGGCCATACACCTGTAATCCCAGCACTTGAGAGGCAGAGGCGGGAGGATTACCTTGAGTTCAAGTTCAGCCTGAACTGCATAGTGAGACCTTGTCTCAAAAAAAAAAAAAAAAAAAAAACAAGCCTTTAATCCCAGCACTTGGGAGGCTGAGGTAGGCAGAGCACTGTGAGTTCGAGGGCCAGCTTGGGCTACAATGTGAGCACAATATCAGCCTGAGCTACATAGTGCGACCCTGCCTCAAAACAAAAAAACAAAGGTTAAAGTTCTATGACCCGGCCCTGTTGGCAGTGGATTGTAATTCCAGCACTTAGGAGGCTGAGGCAGAAGGACTTCTATGAGTTTGAGGCCAGCCTCAGCTACACAGTGAGACCCTATCTCAAAAAAGAAAGAAAACAGAAAACAAAGGAGGGGCGCCGTGTAAAGTGCAGAGGAAAGTGGAGTTATCAGTGCCCCCTCCCTGACCTTCGACTGCATCTGGACTGCAAAACCACCCAGCCTCTTAACGACAGCCAGGCCACTGTACCCCGGCTCTGGTTGCCTCTGTGCCCTCCTCCTCCTCACGCTCAGATGGGGTGGGGGGAGCCCAGACCCCTGCCCCTTCCCCAAAAAGACAAAGGTCCGGCAGCAGCCAGGGAGGGGCAGGGCAGTGGCACCCAAAGGACCCAGGGCCAGGAGAGGAAGTGTTGGCACCGGTCGGCCTGGGGCAGTGGGGATCCTGACAGGGACCCTGACTCTAAGTCCAGCTCTGGCCCAGGCCCTGGACCTAAGATACAGTCAGAAGGTCTTAGAGAGAGCTGGCAGCGCCAGACAGGGACACTGGGCCCCCGGCTCTTTCTCCACTGTCCAGGGCGGGGAGGGAGCGTGGGTGGAGGCTGAGTGCAGAACCAAGTTTTCCTGAAAAGCCTCTTTCCTTGTTTGTCCTGGCCCCTCCTGATCCCTCCCACGCTCTGCTGCTTCCCAACCTCCGGCCCAAGGGCCAGGGCGGGCCCCATCTCTCACTGGAACAAAGCTGTTGTAAAGAGCCCATCTTCTGCTGGGAGTCCGAGCTTGGTGGTCAGCCTTAGCCAGAATCTCGCTGTACTCCCAAGGCTGCTCTCCAACCCCTAGGTTCAAGGATGACTCTCTCTCTCCCTTTTTTCTTTCTTTTCTCTCTCTCTCTCACTCTCTCTCTCTCTCTTTTTTTTTTTTTTTTTTTTTTTTTGGTTTTTTGAGACAAGGTCTTGCTATGTGGCCTGGAACCTGGAACTCATGGTGATCCTCCTGCCTCAGCCTCCCAAGTGATGGAATTACAGGCCTGTGCCACTACGCCCAGCCATATTATGTTCTTTGCTGCCTCTTCAGTGGCTGCTATGTTTCCCAGGCTGCCCCTAAAGTGGCCCATGATTTGAGGCGCACGCGGGAGGGGGGGTGTCTTCCTATGGAAGAAACTTTCCTAAAAACACTGGGGCCAAGGAGGACCCCACAGGAGGGCAGGGGCTCAGCCTCACCTAGCTCCAAGGGCGCTCCTGTCTCTTCACACAACTAGCCCTAGACGAGGAACGACCTCTGCTTGAGGCCTACAAACCCGTTTTTCACCCCTGGGTCTACTGCTGCTCTGAAGGGAGATGCTGGTTGACTTTTTTATTTTGCAGTACAGGCTTGAACCCAGGAACTTCGCACTGTGCTACATCTCTGGTCTTTTTTCACTTTTTTTTTTTTTTTTTTTTGGCACTGAGGATTGAACTCACAACCTCGCGCCTTCCAGGTAGGCGCTTAAGCCGCTGAGCTAAACTCACGGCTCTAGTTTTTTGAGACAGGGTCGCACTGCACTTGTTCTTTTGTAAATTTTTTTTTTTTTTTTGTACGGGGCAGGCGCAGTGCTGCTGAGCTGTGTCCCCAGCCTCATATTTTCTTTTGAAACAGGGTCTAAGTCACTCAATCGCTGAGTCTGGGCTTGAACTTGCCATCCTTCTGCCTCAGCCTCCCAGGGTGCTGAGATTACAGGTGTGTGCAACCATGGCCAACTAGATGCTGGCCGCTTGTAAACCCTGTCCAATGTGTCCCTAGAATCATGTTCCCATCATCTCTGTGTTGTTCACGGTGGGGGAGGAGGGCAATGAAGCCAGCAATGAACGTCAGACCCTGGGCGAGGCACTTCGGTAGAAAGGGGCAGGGTTAAGATGGTCTTCCGTGTCCCACCCCCGAGTCGGCCTCTGTGGAATCCACAGGCTCTGCTCCGGCACTGAAGGCAGAGGGGTCATCGCTGTCCCGGGGCCCCTGCCGCAGCCCTGCCCCATCAGGCTAGGTCCTGAAAGCACTTTCACCACCAAGTTCCCCTCTGCCGTCCTTTTTAACTTCCCAGACAAAGGGAAATGACTCACCCCAAAGTCACCTCGAGTGGGTGGGGGTGGTGTCACACAAGCAACCGGGGAGTCCCTGGGGACAACCTCACCTCCAGGACACGCCTTTTTCTCCAGGCAGTGTCCCTAAATGGAGCAGAAGCAGAAGCGGGTCACACCGCTTTTCTGGAGCTGTGTCACAAGGCAACTTCAGAGCCCTCCCTCCCCCGCTCGTCTCCGAGCCTGTGTCGCCAGTGACCTCAGGGCCAGGTCAGTCCTGCCATCACGTGAAATCCTCACGTTTGCAAGGTTTGCAGAAAGGGGCTGCTAGCTTTGATCTCTCTGAGTAGCCGAGCTTGCCAACAATCCCTCCCCGGGAATTCACATGCCCCTGCCACACATGCTGTCCAAACACGCCACCGTGACTCTCCGGCGCACCCCACCCTACTCTGCTCTCAGCTCCTCCCCGCAGCCAGCAAGCGCTTTTGCTGGGCTGAAAGGAGAAACAGACGCGATCCGCCCACTTTGTCCAGGGACTACAAATCCCGTCAGTCCGCGCGACGCGCAGGCGCGCCGGGCTCAACGTGCCGGCTGCTGGAAAAGTGTGTCACTGGGGCACGAGGCGCTCCCTGGGATCACATGGTACCTCCTCCAGTGCCGCGTGCGGCCCGGGAACCCTGGGCTGCTGGCGCCTGCGCAGAGGCCTCTGTCCCAGGGAAAGGCTCGGGCAAAAGGCGGCTGAGATTGGCAGAGTGAAATATTGCTGCCGAGGGAACGTAGCAGGGCACACGTCTCTCCCTTTGCGCCTAGGTGCCCCGTTTCTCCCATCACCTACTTACTTCCTGGTTGCAACCTCACTCCCTCTGTGACTTTTTCACTGGGAGCTCCAGATTCGCTACGCTGCAGCGCTGCAGTGGTACCCGGTGCACTGCAGAGACCCGACCCTCCTTGCTGCTTCCAGTCGGAAGAACTGCAGGCTGCTGGTTCTCCCATGCAAAGCAGAGCTCCGTGGCTGTCTCCGCATCCGACCCCTCTGCAGAGCTGCAGTCCAGCCACCCTGAGACCTTGCGGCTGAGGGGTGCCTGGATACTGATCGAGAGTTGCGGGGTACCCTCCCGGGTCTCAGCCAGTGCCCAGCAGGGAGCAGCGGCAAGCGCAATTTCCAGTTTGCTCAGAGGCCGGGTTTGAATGATCGCACTCGGCCAGTGAAGACATGACGACCCTGGACTCCAACAACAACACAGGTATGCGAATCCTTCACTGTCACCCTCCCTGCTTGGTCACTGTCACCTGGCTTCCATCGGTTCCCCATAACCAGAAGCGCTCTGGAAGAACTTGGAGACTGCCTCTGGCCTCGAATTTGCCAGGGCGCAGAAGGTTCCTCGGGTGGGGGACGCGCCTTGAAGCGCACCCACCATGAGACCCCTAAAAGCTCCCTTGAGCCTGCAGGACCCGAATCCCAGGGCAGGAGGCAATGCAGAGCGGATGCAAGGGTGAACTGGAGTTTAGGGAGACGAGGCTGTGGAGCTGAACCCTGAAACGTCCCCATCTGTCCACTCCCTGCAGCTCCGGACCGCCTCCCTCCCGGTTGCCCTGCCTGTACTTCCCCAGGGCTTAGGGAATCTGACAAGCACTGGGGCGGAGCAGGACAGGAGGGCTGGAGACACGGGTCGTATGCCACGGGGGAATCCTCGGTGACACCGGGAAGCGGCATTCGAGGACTCAGGAGCGCGGTGCTGTGCCCCGGGGAGGACCACCCACAGCACCGGCTCGGGAACGCTCACATGGCCGCAGAGCCGGGGCCACGTGCTGCGTTTGTTTTCATTCAGCACAAGCCATGGCCGCCACCCCATTGGTCGCAGCCCGCCGGCCCCGTTACATAATGAGCTCCACCCCCGGTTGTCCCGGCAACGCGTGTTCCCTCCTCTACTCCCCTAGATTGTCCCGGCCCAGCTTGAGATATGGGCTGGGCCCAGACCTAGGACGCCCGGGGAGCGGCGGGGCGGGACGTGGGCGGGGCTGCGGCGGGGGACTGACGGGGCGCAGAAAGGGCGTGGCTTCGAGTTCCGGGGTTCCTCGTTGGGGAGCCACGTGCTAGAGGCACACGTGCAGCGGGGACGTGAGGCCGGCTGAGGGCCGGGCTCCCGCCCCGCCCAGCCCGGCAGAGATCTGGGTGAAGCGGGCTGACTCACCGTCCCCGCCTGCCTTCTTTTCCTGCTAGCCTGGCCCATTTCCCCCACCCCACGTCACGGAGGGAGAGGGAGCCACCCCTGATCTCTCGGCCTCGTGTTTACGCTCCCCGAAGAGACCTCACACCTAACCACCCTTTTCCGGGCTTCTCACACCTACTTCGCTGTACTGCATTTGGCCCCGGTTTTAGCCCCGCAGTCCCAGTTCTCCCTGTTACGAAGCACCTCTTTCTTTCACCCCGAAGAAAGCAAAATTGTAGACCCAGAGGGGCTTTGCTTTCTCCTAGGTCACAAAGCAAGTTGGTGACAGATGAGGACTAGACTGTTTTGCTGGGAGCCGCATGGCTTCAAAGTTGAAGTCCCTGTGGATGAAGGGCTTCCTCCCCTTTTCGGGGGGCGGGGTGGATAAACTAGGTCAAGTTCACTTACCACCAGCTCCACCTCCCCTCCCCCATCTCAGCCCTGAAATCGTAGGCGCTAATCTGTTGTGCAACTGTTTCACAGGGTGCTGGGTTCACCCTGACCAACCTTGAGCTATTTTAAGGCTTCCCTGTCCAGTGAAGTGTGTGTCAGTGGGTGAGCAGACATGTGCCTCTGCAGACGAGGTGGTACGGAATGTGTCAGATCACACGTGTTCTGGGAGCCTCCCTTCTCCCACCCGTCCCTGGCAGGCCAGACTAGGTGCTTGACAGGGGTGTGGTGGGCAGGTCACCTTTTAGTTTTGTTATTGCCACGGGAGCAGAACCCATGGTTGGCAGTGTAGCCAGAGGGCCAAAGTCCCCGAGTGGCCAGAAAACCAGAGCTGTCACAGTCTGAGACCAGGAAAGGGGAATTCCAGGGCCGGAGGCAGGACTGTTTGTACTCCACCTTTTTCTGCAGCTGTCCTCCTCCTTGGATGCAGAGGTAGAGTCCCCTACCACTCATCTCTTGGAGTTCAGGGGACCCAGGCTGGGCCGCTTCCTTCCCTGGCAGTTTCTCCTGAGAGCGCAGTTCCTGGTTTGGAGGGAGCGAGAGGTTTCCTTTGTAAGCCATCTGCCCTCTTTGCTCCTGGTTGGCCATCCCTTCGTGTCCACAGTGTCATCTCTGGGTTGATCTTGGTGTTCCGTGTGGCAGCCAATTCTTGTTTTTGGAGGACCTGGCACTATGAATGGGAACTTAGCTGCTCATCCTGTCCAAACAGCTCTAGTTTTGCCACTGACAGCTAAGTCATTGTGGCAGTCCCTTAGGAAAGCATTCAGAGCAGGGGGTGTGAGAGGACTACAGGGGTCACGCCTTATACCCAATGCAGAAGCTGCGGTATTGTGCAAGAGGGTTGTGGGGTTGGCTGTGCTGTATCTAGTGTTTGCTGGGCTGTTACTGTGAGGTTGGTGTGACCATGTCTACTGTGCTGAGAATCACTTGGTGTACTTAGATATTGGCCATGCTATGTTTAGGATGTGTTGGGAAGTTACTTCTTAACCCCAAGGCCAGGGGTGACATGTGGTTAACTTCTAAGAGGAGCAGTGTATTTGGGATGAGCACGGTGGTACCCTAATGTCACAGACAAGGTGGCCAACATGCCCTTCTGTGTTCTGCTAGGTGGTGTCATCACCTACATTGGCTCCAGCAGCTCCTCCCCGAGCCGAACCAGCCCTGAGTCCCTCTACAGTGACAGCTCCAATGGCAGCTTCCAATCCCTGACCCAAGGCGGCCTCACCACCTACTTCCCACCCTCGCCCACTGGCTCCCTCACCCAGGACCCAACTCGCTCCTTAGGGAGCATCCCGCCTAGCCTGAGCGATGATGGTTCCCCTTCTTCCTCCTCTTCCTCGTCCTCTTACAATGGGAGCCCCCCAGGGAGTCTGCAAGTGGCCATGGAGGACAGCAGCCGAGTGTCCCCCAGCAAGAGCACCAGCAGTATCACCAGTGAGTTACCATGCAGCTGGCGGGCGGGGGGTGTGACTCGGAAGACCTCGGGGATTTCTCCAGCATTGCACTAGCCCCTGTCCAGCGCAGTCTGGTCATTTCAGTGCCCCCAGACTCTGGAGTTCCTCCTTTGTCCTTCCCAGTGCTGGGGGGTCTCAGCACAGGAAGCCTCCTGCATCTCAGGGCACTCAGACAGGCTGCTTCCTCTCTGCCATCTCATCCCACAGAACTCAACGGCATGGTGCTCCTGTGTAAAGTGTGCGGCGATGTGGCCTCCGGCTTTCACTACGGTGTACACGCCTGTGAGGGCTGCAAGGTGAGGCGTGTGGGGCGAGGGAAGGGCAGGCGACCTCGACCCAGGACATGGCCAGGCTGGCTGGAGGTGCTCACTGGCTACCTCTGCCCTCTCCTCTCCTCTCTCCCCTCCAGGGCTTTTTCCGTCGCAGCATCCAGCAGAACATTCAGTACAAAAGGTGTCTGAAAAACGAGAACTGCTCCATCGTCCGCATCAACCGTAACCGCTGCCAACAGTGTCGCTTCAAGAAGTGTCTCTCGGTGGGCATGTCTCGAGACGGTGAGGCAGCACCCTGGTCCCCCATCCCCTTTCACCTGGCATCTGACTTCATCCCCTCTTTAAAAGATGGACCCAAGCTGAGATGCGGGGTGCCCCAATGAATCTCATTTGCCCACATGGTACTCTCGAGCAAAATCATCGTTTCTCATTGGTTGGTCCCACTGGGCCCGGCCCACTGGCCGTCCTACTTGGAAAACCCCTGGGTGGGTGTGGCCTTGCTGGTTTTAGTGAGATGCCAAATGTTGGCCTTTGGTGTCTTGCCCCTTTGATGGGGGAAAGAAGAGACGCGTGTGTCTGTGTGCGTGCATGCATGCATGCGTGCATACTTCCTAATGCGGCTCTCATCCTGTCGCAGCTGTGCGTTTCGGGCGCATCCCCAAACGAGAGAAGCAGCGCATGCTGGCTGAGATGCAGAGCGCCATGAACCTGGCCAACAACCAGCTGAACAACCAGTGCCCGCTGGAGACCTCACCCCCCCAGCACCCCACCTCTTGCCCCATGGGCCCCTCACCGTCTCCCACCGCGGCACCCTCCCCCCTGGTGGGCTTCTCCCAGTTCCCACAGCAGCTGACGCCACCCAGATCCCCCAGCCCCGAGCCCACGGTGGAGGATGTGATATCCCAGGTGGCTCGGGCCCATCGTGAGATCTTCACCTACGCCCATGACAAGCTGGGAAGCTCGGCAGGGAACTTCAACGCCAACCACGCATCGGGCAGTCCGTCGGCCACTGCCCCGCATCGCTGGGAGAGTCAGTGCTGCCCTCCCGTCCCCAATGACAACAACGCCTCGGCTGTGCAGCATCACAATGAGGCCCTGAATGGTCTGCACCAGGCCCCATCCCCCTACCCTCCCACCTGGCCGCCTGGCCCTGCCCACCACAGCTGCCACCAGCCCAACAGCAACGGGCACCGTCTGTGCCGCACCCACATGTATGCAGCCCCAGAAGGCGAGGTTTCTGCCAACAGTCCTCGGCAAGATGGCTCCAAGAATGTCCTGCTGGTGAGGGCACTGGGGTAGAGGGTAGGGGCACGGAAGATGCATGACTGCCAGGGAACCCCTCATCTCCACCTCGCATCCAATGCTCTGTTCCATGAATGACCCATTTCCAGGGCCGCAGCCCCCACAACCCCCAGACCAGCCTTGCGGGGACCCACCCACCTGAGCCAACCTGGCTGATGTGCTCCCCACACCGCTGTCTCCCCAGGCGTGCCCCATGAACATGTACCCCCACGGCCGCAGCGGCAGGACTGTGCAGGAGATCTGGGAGGATTTCTCTATGAGCTTCACGCCCGCGGTGCGAGAGGTGGTCGAATTTGCCAAGCATATCCCGGGCTTCCGTGACCTTTCTCAACACGACCAGGTCACCCTGCTGAAGGCCGGCACTTTTGAGGTGAGTGACCTTCATGTTCCCTGTGCTTGACCTTGGGAAGAACCCAGTGGAAGGGCTTGGCTTCTTGTGGTGGGCGGAGATTCTGAAGGGCCTGGGAACCCCATTATGTGATGGAGGAGGCAGATTGCCTTGTTCCCACACCCTTGGGGGGGCTGGGGCTCAGTCATCTCAGCTGGTATCTGGTTGCAACCCATGACATGAAGATAATGACCTGTGGTATGTTGCTCCCCCCCCATTCTAGAAGTATCTGTTCCAAGTCACTGGCTGCTCCCCTTCTTGGAGCCCTGATTGCTGAGCCAACATGTGTGTCATATCCCCCCCACACACACACACACATAAGGGAGCAGCAACAAATAAACCCTTCGGCAAACTTCAGGGCGCTTTGGCAGTGGCTCCTCCCACCTCACCCAGGATCACTGCCTCTGATTTCAGGTGCTGATGGTGCGCTTTGCATCGCTGTTCAACGTGAAGGACCAGACCGTGATGTTCCTGAGCCGCACCACCTACAGCCTGCAGGAGCTGGGCGCCATGGGCATGGGAGACCTGCTGAGCGCCATGTTCGACTTCAGCGAGAAGCTCAGCTCCCTGGCACTCACCGAGGAGGAGCTGGGCCTCTTCACCGCGGTGGTGCTGGTCTCGGCAGGTAGGGGAAGCTCGCGCCCGAGCCGGGAGGAGGCGGACGCAGTTGGATTGAACACACCTTTTATGGAGTACCTACTCTATGCCAGGCCCCGCGCCGGGCACTGGGGATACAGACGTGATTGAGACACAGTCTAGCTTGGGAAACAGACTCATGCCCGACTAATTATAAAACAGTGAGATAAGTGTCACAGTAGAAGCAAGAACCAGAGGAGCACAGACAACTATTTCTGCCTGGGGGAGCTGGGAAAGACGGTGACACTTGAGTGGGGCCTCCAAGGACGAGGAAGATACTGGCAGGCAGAGCAGGGGTAGGGCATCCCAGGCAGAGGGAACTACAGAGCAAAAAGTGAGGGTGTCCAGCCACCCTGTGTGCAGGGAGGAGACAGGGTGGTGGCCTGGGAGGAGATGGGTGTGACCCAGCTTTCTCCTCCTCCTCCTCCTCCTTCCTGCAGGCCCCCCAGGGTGGGGGCTTCAGGGAGAAGCTGCCGAGCCTGTTGGGTCCTCGCAGACCTCGGGGTCCTCCTCGGAGGTGCTCAGGGAGCCTGCCTCACTGTCGTCGTCATCATCCCCACAGACCGCTCGGGCATGGAGGACTCCGCTTCGGTGGAGCACCTCCAGGAGACGCTGCTGCGGGCTCTTCGGGCTCTGGTGCTGAAGAACCGGCCCTCGGAGACGTCCCGCTTCACCAAGCTGCTGCTCAAGCTGCCGGACCTGCGGACCCTGAACAACATGCATTCCGAGAAGCTGCTGTCCTTCCGGGTGGACGCCCAGTGACCCGCCCGGCCGGCCTTCTGCCGCTGCCCCCTTGTACAGAATCGAACTCTGCACTTCTCTCTCCTTTACGAGACGAAAAGGAAAAGCAAACCAGAATCTTATTTATATTGTTATAAAATATTCCAAGATGAGCCTCTGGCCCCCTGAGACTTCTTGTAAATACCTGCTCCCCTCCGCCCCCCAACCCCAAGCTTCCCGGCCTCCCCTATTTAAACCACTCTGGCTTTCCCACCCCGTCTCTGGCCCTCCCCTCCAATTTGCTCTGTTCCTGTCTCAAATCCAATAGTTCACAGCTGAGCTGGCTTCTGTGGTGTGTGCTGCTTGTGGGGGCTGTGGGGGTAGAACTACTGCCAAGTTGGGGGGTGGGGGACACCTCTCCATCTGGTCAGTTTGAAGGGTGGGAGCTTGGCCAGGAGAGAGGGGAGGCTGTAGGGAAACAGCACACAAATCTAAGGGGGGGTGCCCAAGGGGGGGTATTTTCATCATATATTTATTACATAAATATATAGTAAAATAGACGAGCAACAATTACCATAAAAATATCTTTCTTTAAAATCCTGACCCAAAACAAACGGGGTGAAAAATCGCACATAACAGACATACTGATTGTCAACGTGGGGCAGGAGTAGGAGCCCCTGAAGTCACCCCTCCCAGCCCCGCTCCCTGGGGAAGGGACCCAACTCCTTCTGGGTTTCTGGCCACACCCCCTCCCCCCACCCCAGCACCAGCTTCTCATACATTCAGTAGCGCCTCTGGGCAGTGTCCCCACCCCCCCCGCCCCCGCCCAGGAGAGCCCAGGGCAGGCAGTACTGTCCCCCCGTGGACGGTGTCCGCATCACCCACCCTGCCCTCCCCCAGCCCTACAGACCCACACCACCCAGGGAAGGGGGAGGGTCTCCCCACCCTCTGAGCCTGAGTGGGGAGGAGGCTGGATGAGGTAAGTATGTTCTCAGTGATGGGAGGGGCAATACTGAGCCGGAGAGGCGGGTGGCGGGGGCGGGGTAGTGGTCATGGCTCTGGCACCCCCTTGTCCTGGCCTGGCCTGTCAACCTCTGCCCAGTGACCAGGCCTCCCGGCCTGGTCACTGCGCCTGCTGCCCCGCCCTGCCTGCCCTAGTGACCCGGGCCAACACTGGAGGAGGCGTGCGAAGCACCCATGGCAAGGTCATCCCCCTCCTTAGCACCAATGGCCCCCAGGAGAGGGCCCTGTCCCTCACTCCACAGCAGGGGCTGGGACAGCTGCCTCGCTAGAGCAGGTGCGTGGCACTCCTGAGTCTCCTGGCGCCCCCGACCCGTGTACTCACGCACACATTCACGCAGAGAAACGCACACATGCACCCCTGCATCGCTGTGGGGGAGGGCAGGGGTCACAGCTCATGTGACTGGGGGGATAGGGGTTCCCAAGTGCCTAAGAGGCCAGCATGTCCATGGCTAAGGGTGGGGATGAGGGGGACGACACAGCAGACAGGATAGGAACCCCACTGGGCCCCTGGGCGCGGAGAACAGGGTGAGCTTGCCCATGGACGAGAGGATACAGGATCAGTGCCCCAGGAGAGAGAGGAAAAACAGACAAGACGGCAAGGCAGCTGGCCCCCGAGGGTGGGGCAGGCACATGCACGGGTGACATGATGCTCCCAGGGCCCTGGCCGGGCCGAACACCTGACAGGGAGGGAAGGGAGGACACTGCCCAGGCTGGTGGTGTGGCATTGCCTTCCGTGTGTGTGTGTGTGTGTGTGTCTGTGCGCGTGTGTGTGTGTGTGTGTGTGTGTGTGTGTCTGTGCGCGCGCGCGTGTGAAACGTGTGTCTGTAGGGGGCTGTGGCAGGCTGAGGGTCTGAGTGGAGTGGCAGGCTCCCCACTGCTTAAGACATCTGTGCCCCAATAGTGCAAAGCGCAGGAAGCCCTGACACCCCTCCCCGCCCCCACCCCGTTCCCCATGGCTTCCGGGGGCAGCTGCGTCCACCCATCCATCCCTGCCGACGCGTGCAGCCCTGAGCCCAAGGCCCTCTGGTCTGCTCTGTCCCCCACCTTACTCCTCCCTCCCGGTCTCCCCAGAGGAGTGGGCTTTGGCCAGAGGGAGGAGAGGAGGGGGGCAGCTCCCCCAAGTGCAGACCAACAGAGCACTCCTCACCAGGAGGGGGGGGGGCTCAAGCCAAAGTCCCTGAATTAGAGAAAAGAGAGGGGGAAGGATTGGTGGGGCAGAGCTGCAGCCAGCCTAAAGAGCTTCAGAGAAAATGGGGGGTCGCCCACTGCCCCCTCCCCAGGCCCTAGAGCAGGGCTGTCACACCCCTCTTCTGTGTGGCCCACCCCAGGCTGGGCTAGTGTCTTGAAGGTGGGGGTGGGGAAGGGGATGGGGGTCAGAGGGAGCCCAGGAGGAGGGCAGGACACAGAAGTCCCATGGGGGTAGAGGCGCTCAGAGTTGCGCACACACCCCCTCCCCAGCAGCATCTGGATTGTAGCTAATACTGCAGGCTGTGAGGTGGGAAGGGGCCGGGCTGCCATCCTTCCTGTGTGGGTGCCAACGTGGGGGACAAGGAGGCTAGGGAGCGGCCCCTGGGGCTGGGCACTTGAAAGGGGGAGCTGTGTGGGCAGCAGGGCAGGCTGGTGAGGGGCCAGCTGGCATCCAGCGTGAGAGGTAGATGGAACTCAGCGGGCACGAGTGGCAGAGAGCAGAGGAAGTACTGGGGTGGGGGTGCCAAAGGGGCACAAGGGGCGGGGGGCAAGGCAAGGGGGTGGCCAGGACCCTGTTTTGTCAACTCACAGCTCTGATGGGCAGCCATACCCCGGGGTGGGGGTGTATCAGGGCGTCTCTCTCGGATCTGGGGGGGGCAGCTCTCAAAGTGCATGGGGCGGGGAGGACAGGTCCTCCCCCTCTGGCCAGCCTCGGCTAATAACTTAATATCATCTCTCTCTATCGCTCGCTCTCTTTTTTTGTCTTTTTCTGTCTAGTTTTTCTTCTCCCCTCACTTGGTTTCCAAAGTGCAGTTAGGATGCTGTCATTTTTACCCTCCAGCGGCGGAGGAGGAGCAAAGCCCAGACCAAGCCGACCTTTACGCCCAGGTGTCTGGGGAAACTGAGGCCCTGAGCCTGGAGGGGAGCCTCGGCCAAGGGACCGTTGGGGCCCTCTCCTGCGGGACTGCACAGTCCCCAGCCACACTCCCCCTTTCCCTATGGTCACACGGCTCTCCCTGGCCCGGAGTTCTCCGTACCGTCCCCCACTTCTCAGCGGACGGGGCTCCCGGGAACCGCGGGACCCAGGTCCTAGCCTCCCACGCTATCCTCTCATAGCAAGTTCATCTGTGTGCCCTGTCCCAGGGCTGGAGGTTCAGGGGGACCTGGGCAGTGCGGGGGGGGGGGGGGGGGGGGGGGGGTGGGGGGGGGGGGGGGGGGGGGGGGGGGGGGGGGGGGGGGGGGGGGGGGGGGGGGGGGAGGGGATGTGCATGGGAGCTGCATCTATCCAAGGATGAGAGGGAGGGGAGAGGAGGCGGGGGTCTCCCTCGGCCCCCAGCTTGGCCCCTCCTCTCCGGGCTCCTCCCTGCCAGCTCCGCACACCCTCTGGCCGCCTGAGGCTTTAGACTTCCTGATCCTCAAAGACCTCCAGGAAGAGAGGGGGGAAGAGCTCGGTGGGGCACTCGACTTTCATGTGGAGGAAGCGGCTGGCGTGGCAGGCCCCGATCATGCGGAGGTCAGTCACCTTCATCAGCAGCTTGGGCCAGAAGTGCGGAATGTTGTGTTTGCGGTGGTTGACGTAGTGCTCGAACGCCAGCAGGTATGCCTCCTGACTCTTCTCGATCTTGTCCACGCACAGCAGGCCCGAGCGGTCTGTGGGGAAGGCAGGGTAGCGTGAGGGGCGTGCAGGGAGAGCCTGCCAGGAGGGCTGGGGAAGCTGGGGCCTGATGCGTGGGGCGAGGACGTGAGAAAGGCACAGGGAGGGGGACTAAGGCAGAGAGAAGGGTTGGTGACCCGGGTCGGGCGTGGTGGCATACACTCATTCATCCCAGGATCACTGCAAATTAGAGGCCAGCCTGGACTACTCAGTGAGCTCAAGGGCAGGCGGGATGACACAGGGGGACCCTGTCTCAACCTCCTGTCCCCAACACAAGGGTTTGGTGGCCAGGGAGGTAGGGCGGGGGTGGGGGTCGGAAGGGACTAAGTGGACAAGAGGTGGGACCTAAAGACCCCAAGGGAGTATGGGGGTAGAAGGTGGACAGGAGCCGGGTGTGGTGGCGCACGCCTTTAATTCCAGCACTTGGGAGGCTGAGGTAGGAGGAGCGTTGTGAGTTCGAGGCCGGCTTGGGCTACAACGCAAGCACAAGGCCGGCCTGAGCTACATAGTGCGACCCTGCCTCAAAAAACCAGGGCCGGGAGTTTGGCTCAGTGCCTTAAGTGCCTGCCCTGACAGGCGCGAGGTTGTGAGTTCAATCCCCGGTGCAGCAAAAAAAAAAAAAAAAAAAAAAAAAAAAAAAAAAAAAAAAAAAAGGTGGACAGGAGCAAAGTGGAGGGAGAGGGCCAAAGGGACCTTTTAGGTGACACACAAGGGGGACAGAGAGGAAAGGTAGGGCAAAGACAGGATAAGGAACAGAGTGGAGATGGGTCTGGGAGCCAGAGGTGGGGTAGGGGAGGAAGAGTGGCCTAGGTGACAGCAAAGTAGCCTGGGAGAGGGGATGGGACAGAGAAGTGGGTTGAGGGGACAGGGAGAATCTGCAGTACTCAGCAAGGAGGAAAGCAACAGGTCTGGGGTCCAGCCAAGCTCAGAGGGCCCTGGATACCTCAGGGTCCCCCCACCCCCACCCCAGCCAAGGGGCAGGTACCTGTTGACATTAGCAGCACAGCCTGCAGCAGAGCCACTTCTGTGTCATCCAGGTTAAAGGCAGAGAGGGATTTGCCCAGTTCAAAGATGGCATCAGAGACCACGCCCAGGCCGCCGTTCTTGAGCTGCTCCCGCTTTACAGCCATCTCCCCACTCAGCGTCAGGGTGTCGCTCTCGGGGTCATAGCGCACGGCTGCCCGCAGGGACATGATCTCCATGCAGCACCCCTTCAGGAGGATGATCTGGTCTTCACAAGGCAGCTGTGGGAGGCAGGGCCAGGGGACCACTCAGCATGGCCTGGCCACGCCCCCTGCTGCCCCCCTCCCCACCCTCGCTCTGGCCCCGAGACCCTACTCTAGGCAGCCTGGTGATCACAGTGCCGCCCTGAGGGACAGAGGTTCAGGGGACTCCGGTTAAGTCCCGGCTACAAGGGTGCCTATCTTGGGGGCTCGGGAGGGCCGGGTAGGCTCTGGGGGAGGTGGGTGTGGGCAGCAGGGGGTCCTAGGAAGGGGGGGGCGCACAGCACATGTGTTATTGTACAGCAATTACTCGCTGTCCAGAGAACCTCAGAGGCACATGCCGCCGCACGGGCTGTCCCTCTAGCACGGCACCATGTCTGTCCCCTCCCGCCTGTCACTCACCTCGGAGAACATGGGCAGTTTTTTGGCAAAGTCCACCACACGGGTGATGGCCGGGGTGATGATCTTGGTAAACTCGCTGAAGGCCTCAAGGTCCACTTTGTCTCCGTCTGGCATGGACACGATGGGTGACTGGCCGATGTCATCCGGCTGGGAGAACAGTTGGGGGTCAGCAGCGGTGAGGGGGTGGGGGGCTGCAAGACCCCTTTGAACTGCTCACTGAGGCCCCCTGCCCACCAGGGGGAGCTCCAAGGCAGCTCGGGGACAAAGGCCCCACAGGACGGGCCCGGAAGGCTGTGGCCCAGCCCTGAGGCTTCTCCTTCAACCTCAGGGCAGGAGATAGACCGGAAGCGCAGAGCGCGCCAAGTCTGCTAATAATAACAATCGTAAGCATGGTAGTAGCAGCCAGGCGTGGTGGTGGCGCACTCCTCCCCTCCCGGCACTCAGAGAGGGTGAAACAGTACGATCACAAGTTTGAGCCCAGCCTGGGAAACTTAGGAACCTATCAAGATCCTGTCTCGAGCTGCTTGTGGTAGTGCTCATGGTGCACCTGTCACCCCAGCACTCAGGAGGCTGAGACTGGAGGATCGCTATGAGTTCAAGGCCAGCCCGGACTATATATATAGGGAGGACATCTCAGAAAAAAAAAAAAGACCCTATTTTGTTTTATTTTTAATTTTTTAAAATTCATTTATTTATTTTTGTCTTTTTGAGACAGGGTTTTTTTTTTTTTTTTGCGGCACCGGGGATTGAACTCACAACCCCGCGCCTGCCTGACAGACGCGTAAGCCGCTGAGCCAAACTCCCGGCCCTAGTTTTTTGAGGCAGGGTCGCACTATGCAGCTCAGGCCAGTCTTGCGCTCGTGTTGTAGCCCAAGCCGGCCTCGAACTCACAATGCTCCACCTACCTCAGCCTCCCGAGTGCTGGGATTAAAGGCGTGCGCCACCACGCCCGGCTGAGACAGTGTCTTGATATGCAGTCCAGGCTGGCCTTGAACTTGCAATAATCCTCCTGCCTCAGCCTCCCATATATATGGCTGGGGATGCAGCTCAGTGTGAAGGACCTGGATTTAATCCCCAGCACTGCCAAAATAATAATCAGCTATAATGATTGAAAACATGTGGCCAGGCATTAGACTATATTTCTATAAATCTCAATGAATCCTATCACACTCTAGAAGAACACACTTATCACCATTTCACAAAGCGAAGGAATAAGCGGAAGCCCCATGAGCAGCCCTTCCCAAACCCATCTGCTGGGCTCTGGAGCACACTAAATGGCACACATTCCACCCTCTGGCTCCACTGCCAGGAGCCAGGCGCCAAGGGGCCCTCTCCTTCCAAACTGATCATCCGCTTGGCAGCTGGTTTTGCCAGGGCTAACACAATGCCTGAGACCCAGCAGGTGCTCAGAAATACTGTTACACCACTGTGTCCTTGAGGTCCCCTCCCAGTCATGTGGATGGGAAATGAGGAGAGGTCACCCCTGCGCTGGAATTCAAGGAGGTAGGCAAGGCCTGGGCCCCCTGGGAACCTTGTGAGCTGGATCAGGCAGGACACACCCAGGTGCGTGCCATCGGGACCGCAGAGGTGCTCACAAGGGCGCATCCGCTCTGGGTCCTCCCCGTTCCCGCCCGGGGCCTCACCAGAAATTTCCGCCTCTGCTTCCAATGGCTGCCCTGGGCGTTGGTGCTGCGATGGGCCTCCGTGGCCACGTGGATCAGGTCCCACTCCTCAGGAGTGGGCTCCGGCCGCTGCTGCAGAGACCGGATCATCTCCTCCTTCCGCCTTCGCTCCCGGTTCTGCTCAATCAGCTTTCGCTTGGCCACACGCTTTGAGTCATCAAGAACCACTGTGGACGGAGGGATACAGGCCTTGGCATGGTACACTTCCTCCCTCCCCACAGTCCACTTCCTGGGAGGGGAAACCGAGGGCCAGGGAGGCTGAGACTTCCCACGTCACCCAGCAGGTACAGGGTACGACTTAGACCTCCATCGACTACGGAGGCCACATCAACTCCAACGGGGCTACTCTGGAGGAATCCTGCACCCCACTGTATGGTGACAGGTTACTTGAAGATCCATCACCCAATCCCCAGCCAATAAAAGACGCCCCCTCACCCAGGAGTGAGTCCCCGCTGTGGGGTTAGGAACACTTTGAGGGCGGCCCTCAGGTGGTGAAGGCTGTGGGCACTGAGGCCCTGGCAGGCCCATAGAGGAATCCTGTCTGCTGCCCCCTGGCATCGAGGGAACAGAGACTAAGACCTTGACCACCAGCATGAGCGGGATTGGACCGCCACTCCGCCCCAAGGGCACCCTGGAAGGGGCGTGGGCCCCTTACGGTCCATGGCCATGCCCACGGCGATACACTTCTTGAAGCGGCACAGCTGGCACTGATTGCGGGTGATTTTATCGATGACACAGCAGCTGTCATATTTGCAGGAATAGGTGGGATGGAGGTTCTTCTGGATTGTGCGGCGAAAGAAGCCCTGGGATGGGGGAGATGGTGCAGGTTCGCATCCTGGTTTCCGTGCTGAAGCAACCCCGCAGTTCACAGGGTTGGAGAGGAGAAGAGATGGGGAGGGGTCTGCCCTCCTCTGATGCCGCCACCAAGGAAGTAAGGAACAGGAGGAATGTTCTCCCCAGCTCTGAGGGTGAGGGAGCTTTGGGGCCAGAATGGTGGGAGGTGCTAAAAGGTCTGAAGGAAGCCAGGCGTGGTGGCGCACTCCTTTAATCCCAGCACTCGGGAGGCTAAGGTAGGTGGAGCATTGTGAGTTCGAGGCAGGCTTGGGCTACAACGTGAGCACAAGGCCGGCCTGAGCTACACAGTGCGACCCTGCCTCAAAAAACCAGGGCCAGAGTTTGGCTCAGCAGCTTATGCGCCTGTCAGGCAGGCGCAAGGTTGTAAGTTCAATCCCCGGTGCCCAAAAAAGAAAAAAAAAAAAAGGTCTGAAGGAAGGAACAGCAGCTCTGGAAGCCCACTGTTACCTCACTGCCCACCGAGATATCCCACTCAGGGTGAAATGAGTCTACGCCCAATGCTAACCTCCAAACCACCTCATAAACTTCATGAAATAGGAGGATCAACAGTCAGGAAAAGACACTGCATATAAACTCTAGGACCTTGACATGAAAGTGGGGATGTTCAATGCTGTGTATCTGGATTAGTCTTGGCTTTCCAGGAAAACCCTCCAAAGTCAAGACTGGCAGTGGTACGAAGAGTTAAAGGCTGGAGATACAGCTCAGTGGCACATTCCCAGTATGAAAAAAAAATTGTTGAATATTCACTAAGTAAATATATGTCTTTTTGTTTATCTATTTGAGACAAGACCTTGGTATGCAGTCCAGCCTAGCTTTGAACCCAGACTGGCCTTGAAGTCATGGCGATCCTCCTACCTCAGCCTCCCGAGTGCTGGGGTTACAGGTGTGTGCGTTCCCACACCTGGTTGCACCCTCCCTTCCTATTATGCTGCTTATCAATGGGGCTGGCACATCTTAAACATGTCATGTAAATTACTGAATTCTGCCAACAACTCTATGAGAAAGCAGGGAGTATGATTGTCCCCATTTCATAGATGAAGAAACTGAGGCTCAGAGAGGCTAGGCAATTTGCCTGTGAGTGGCAGCACAGGGGGTAGAAATGAATGAATGAAAGAATGAACGTGCAAGGGAAGAAAGCTGTCTGGTGACACAACAGGGAGCACTGAGGGCCTGGAGGGTCGGGGGAAGGGGCGAGGTGGCCATACCTTGCACCCCTCACAGGTGATACAGCGGTAGTGATAACCGGTGGCCTTGTCCCCGCACACGACACACTGCTCGTCTTTGTCCAGGTAGCTAGGGATATACCCTGAGAGGAGGAAAGGGCACAGGCAGTGGGCATGGTGAGGGGCCTGCCCAGGGGCTTCCAAGCTCTCCGCGGTCCCAACCCGCCCTTTCTGCCCCAGCTTGTAGCCCAGCCTCTCGGAAGGGTTCTGTTCCCAGGCAGAAAGGCAGAACCCTGGAGCTTCTTTTCACTGCCCATTCACGGCTGGCTGGCTGGGTTCCTTCTCTCTCCCTCCCTCCCTCCCTTTCTATTTTTGCAGTGTTGAAAATCAAACTCAGGGCCTTCTGCATGCTAGGCAAACACCCTTACCACTAAGCTATATCCCCAGCTGTTTTTGTTTTCCAGTTTGGAGACAGGGTCTCATGCTGTTGCCCAGGCTGGCCTCCTACTCCTGGGCTGGCAGGATTCTCCCTGCCTCAGCCTCTCAAGTAGCTGGGCCTATAGGCCTGTAGCACAGCACCCGGCCACACTGAGGGGAGCGATATGGTGGGGAGTAAAATGGATTGGAAGAACTCCTTTCAGGAGAACCCAGGCCCACGTTCTCTAGCTGAGGCCCTTATTCTGGTGAGGGCCTGTGGGAAGGTGGTTATGGGAGGACCCCTTGCTCCTAAAGGCAAGGCTGGGTTCCACATGGCAGCTCTTCACCCCACACAGCCCCCCTTGCCCTCTGGGTGCTCTCCCTGGGGATACAGGAGGTGCTGGACAGAGCCCAGGACCAAGAGAGGTGTGGTGAGCAGGGCGCGCAAAGCCAGCTCACCTGACATGCTGGTTTTCAGGGAACATTGGCCGTTCTTTCTTTTTCGTTTTCCATCTGGCGACCTGGCACTGGATGGGGACAAAGTGGGCGGAGTCACAGAGCAGTCCCGGGGGCCCCCCTGTTGACCCGAGAGGCTCCTGCAATCCCCCAGGCCCAGTGCCTCCACCTTGGTCCTGGTCCACCTCCTGCCCCAAGGCAGCTGACAAAGCTTAGGAGGGCCTGGCTATCTGGTAGCTGCAGGGACAGATAAGGGGCTTGGCTGGGCCACCACAGGTCCTACAGCCCCAAAACACACACACACGCGTGCGCATACACACACACGGGAGGACTGCTCTATGGTCCTGACATACACCGATATGTGCTGCTGATAAATATGCTGACAGAACCCTCAGAATATTCTCCAAGCTGTGTAACCTTCACAGTACACACGCACACATGCGACACGCACTCATGCGCAAATGAATAACAATGAAGGCTCCACAGTAAACCCAAGTATGGTAATAACTCCCAGGGTCTGTTATCTCCCCAACTTCTAGGCACTCCCGAGCGCGATACATGACCCTAGAACAGACCGTGTGTTACACAAGCCCATGGACAGGCACCCGGTAACCTCTCCTCCCCCAGCACGAGCGCGTTGGTGATTTCCAGGCCACACCCCCACACGCTAAATAACCCATAGCCATGGAAAATACTGGATCATCCTGCCCACTCACAGCCTTCCTTTAGCAGAGCTGCAAATCAAAGCACACTTGGGCCCGGTGAGGCCGTGCACTGGAGTCAGACAAGAACCCCGAACCCCTCCACGCAGGGTGCTAGCAGCCCCCCTCAGTCACGACACATACATGTTGCCAGGTTCTGCACATACACATTACATAACCTCGGTACACGCAGGTTACATAAGCCCTCTGCACGCATGCAAGGATTGTATAACCTTCCACACCCACCCTGCGCATGGCATGTCGCAGGGCCCCTCCTCTTGGAGCCGGATGCAGCTCCCAACACACTGACACAGTGACCTTGGCCAGGGTCACAGTCGCAGACAGCCCTGTGCTCCAAGCCCCTGGGGATCGCCCTCCTCTGGGTCCCAGGAGGCTGCAGGGTCATGCCTCCCTCCCGCCTTCCGGAGGGCGCGCGCAGGGCACCTTGCCCACCTAGGCCCCAGCGGAGTTGTCCTCTTCCACAACTATCCGCCTCCTGGCTTCTGGGCGCAGTCCCAGGGACAGCCACGAGGTGGCGCGTGGAGGTGGGGGAGGGGACGGATGGGGGGAGGGGCCGCTGCCCGGGGCACTGGGAACTTGCCTTCCCGCCTTTAACAGCCGGCCAGGCCGACTCTCCCGGACCCAGGGAAGTCTGCACAGGAAAACGCAGGGGATGCAGGTGACAGCTCTGCAGTGGCAGCCCTGACGTCCTCTCCCATGCCTGGCAGAGGGTCTGGGGAAGGGGCGTCACCCCAGTGCCCTGCTACACTAGCAGAACCCATCACTTCCTCTGCCCCTTGGGGAAGCAGGCCTGGGCCCCAGGCCTTGGCCTGGCCTTCAGGCTCCTGGCTCAGGCTTCGATCTCCTTGGCAACCAGGAGCCACGCTGCTCCCCAGAGCACCCCTACCCCCACCCCTTCCCCTGGCCATAGGCACAGGCTATCCCCAGCTCCTGGGACACCATGCCAACTGGGACAGAGCTCTGTGCCACTTGGAGCCACCGGGAGCAGCAGAGACCCTCTGGGCAGCTCAAGGACCGGGCAGGCCATAGGTGACCATGCCCAGCTGTGTGTGCAGGGTTGCGGCCTCACCCACGTGGAAGCCTGGCCTTTGCAGTTGGCCCATGTGCCTGTTTCCTGGGAGGGGCCCCACGGCAACACCCGCCCTGCAGCCCGAACAAGGAAGCGCTGGTGGGGCTCCCGACAGATGCCCAGTGGCAGCGTGGGCTGTGACCAATAGTTACCAGTGCATGTGCCCCAAAATGTCCCACCGTTTGGGGTGGGGCCACGTGGCCGCTGCCTGTAACGAGTCCCCTGGGTGCCGCTGCCCCCTGCAGAATGGGCATCTCTCAACCCAAGTGCCTAATTCCCTGGTCCATCGGAACAGGTCCCTTCGCCCGCTGGCCTCACGCCCATCTCTAGAGGTGCTTGAGGAATCCCAGCTCTCTTCTGCCCAGGCAGGGGATGTGCCTGCTGCCTAGAGTTGGCACCCACAGGTTGCCCAACCCGTGCATTACCTGTTCTCCTCTGGGTCCGACCCACACTCCACCTTGCTTGGCTTCTGTTCCATTCAATTCAATTCCATCCAGGATGCCCTCCAGCACGCCAAGAGACTGGGGTAGGCACGCTGGCCCCCCACACGCCCACAGGCCACCCGCCCCCCACCACCCAGGCCTTAGGGCCCAGCACCCATGGTACCCGCCCGGCACTCGGCCTTTCACACCATGCCCTGCACCCCCAGGGGGTCAGGAGGTGGGAGGGGCCAGGGAGTGGCAGGTGGGGGAGCTGGGGATGCAGGCTGGGTTCGTGGGCTGGGGGAGTCTCTTCCAAGTCTTGTCCTGTCCCGGAGTTCCCTGTGGAGAGAAGACAGAGGCTGGGGTAAGACAGTGCCATGGGGGGGGCTCCTGATAGCAACACTGAGGGGTTTTTGAACCCATAACAAGATGGGTATGCAGGGCAGGTGGAGGGAGAGGTCAAGAATAACCTTGGAGCCCACGAGCAGCAGGCCAGACTGAGGGGCACCGCCCAAGTCTCAGACACGGGGAGAGAAGGCGAGAGGTCATCATGTCTCGGGCCCTCACTGAGTGCTAACCATCGGCTCCTGTGACCCCCGTGTACTCAAGTTTTCTAAGGTTCCTCAGGATGACAGGGGCAAGAGGGAACCAGAGATGAGAAGATTCCAGAATGGGCATGGGGGTTTCTCTGCAGGTGGGGTGGGTGCCGCAGGGGTAGCATGCAGGGATCATGAATGCCCACCTTGGCAGACAGAGACCCTGAAAGGCAGGACTGATCCTCACGCTCTGGCACGAGGACCCTGTGCCACTGCCCAGTCTGAAGCCCAGACTTCTCAGCTGGCTTAGCTGAGCTGCCAGCCACCAGGCTAGCAATGGGAAAGGGCAAAGGAAACTAAAAGACATTGGCTGAATAGATGACCTTTCAAAGTGGGCATCGGGACTTGACAGCTGAGGAAACTGAGTCGCAGAAAGCGTGATCCGTCCCTTGAGGAGCTCACACGGTTAGGAAGCAGGTGGCACAGGGACTGCCCCTGCCTGTCTCCCAGCCTCGCTCTAACGCCATCCTTGGGCTGCTACCTGGGGCCAGGGCAGTGCCAGTCTTTGCCTGCCACCCTAGCACGCTGCCCTTCACACCCTGGGCTGCAGACCTGTGGCTCTGTCTCCGTACACACAGGCAGGTGCGGCTGATGGGTGGAGACAAGGGGTGCTGGTCCCCACACTCAGCCTCATCACGTGGGCCCTGTACCAGAGACCTTGCCCAGGGCCCCCACAGTCCTACCCCTAGGAGCTGATAAGGGCCCGGAGTAAGAGGAGGGGGCAGAGATAAGCCAGGGCATAGGGCAGCCCCCAGGGTGGGGAGTGTGGGAGGAGCACAGAAAAGTGGCCCATTTGGCCTCCAACACTGCCCCCCCAGGCCAGAACTGGGCATTGGGGGCTGGACAGGAGACTGGGGGGATGGGGTGGGTGCTAAGCGGGGAGCCTTAGCCCAGGGAGCCATCAAGAAAGTAGGTCAAGTTTTTCTTGGCTTGTGGAGAAATTCCTGTTATAAATTTATAATGGTGCAGCCAGCCCTAAGGGGTGGAGGTGGGAGAGGAGAAGGAGTGGGTGGGGTTGCCCGGGGCTGGGCACTGGGGCCCGCTGCTCACAGCCAGAACGGAGAGGGGCAGGAGCTGAGGGGGACAATAGAGGCTGCTCTGTTCCTGCTTCTCTCCAGGCCCAGGAGGCTGCTCTTGGTCAGCCGTCTGCGTCTGCAGTGCTCTCTCTCTCCCTCCCTCCCTCTCCCCCTACTGGGTCTGGGTGTCTCCCTGCCCCCCAAGCTGTGCCTCGGTGCTTGGCACACCCTGGCTGCGGTGCTGCCCCCGCCTGTCTCCTGCCCGCCTGGCACACTGCCACCACTTGTTTACAGAAACTGGAAAAATCCACTCGCCAGCCGGAGGCCCGAGCGCCCCCTGGGAGGGGAGGAGGCAGGCCCAGGGGTGGGCACACAGAGAGGGGCAGCCCTGGGGAGCCGGCCCTGGGGGCAGCGAGCAGGGCCAGGGAGGACAGGCTTGGGCATCAGCAGCCATGGGCCAGGCCAGGTAGGGAACCCTGGCGGCAGCCACACGGCACAGGCAGTTCCTGCCCCGGGCCATGGCTTTGGAGGACCTCCCCCCGCCATTGCTACCAGTTGCTACAGGGTAGACCTGGGGCCATGCCAACCTAAGTCACCCTATTTATTTCCCCTTCCCTCTCCCTGGCCTGGCCTTAACTCCAAATGGGTTTGGACACTGCCAAGGGTTTGCACGTGCCCACCGGTGGGAGGAGCAAGGTCCTTCTCGGCCCCACCTCTGTGCAGTTAAATGGTGCCCTAGTGCCAGTTGGTGCAGTCTAGGCCCCTGGCAGGAGGCAGAGGAACGAGGCGCAGACCTCACTGCCCAGGGCACCCTTGCCTGGCACCTAGCAAGAGCCCGGAACGACTGGGGACTCCTTAAAGTGTCTCCAGGGACACCGGAGCCTCTAAGGCAATGCAGAGGGCCCAGCACATGGGGGCAGAGCGTCATCGGGGTGGGGCAGAGCATCATCGGGGTGGGGACAGGGCCACCCACCCGACAAGGCAGCCTCCCTTCCCTCCTCTGGGAGTCCAGTTCAATATTCCCAAGCTCCTTCCTGGCAAGGGGAGGCCTGAGCCCAATGAGGCGGAGGGGGCGGAGCTCCGGGGCATTGAGACCCATCTGGATGGTGGGGACAGCAAGACCCACCTGTCGGCTGGTCCGGCCACCCACTCCCTCTGTCAGATAAGTGCCGCCAGAGCTGCCTGGTGGCAGCATGGGCAAGGTGCCCGCGGCGGGGGAAGCATTTCATTAAGCTTAAGTGCTTCTGTGATGGGGGGACAGGGACAAGGCACGATGCGGCATCCGTGGGCACCGCGCCACATTCCCACTGCCGTCTGTCCCGCTCTGCAGTCCTGCGGATCCAGGGGACACCCCCAGAGAATTTGGGGGACACCAGCAGGCAGTCCCTGCCCCCACGATCCAACCACAACGGGACTTAATACTCCGCTGTGTATCTGGGTTTGGCTCTGGTCCCACGGGTCACTGGGGGCCCCTGAACTTTGCCCTTAGTGCTCTGTAGCAAGCCCTGCCCTCCTCCTCATCAACCCCAGACAGAGATGCCTTGAGGGGTTGGAGGGGGAGGACAGGGGCAAAAGGGGTGACAGGAAAGGTGGGGAGGGGGAAGAACAAAGCCATGGGGCAGGAATGGGGGTTGGACTAGGGATGTCAATGAAGTAGAGGAAAAGGAAGAAAGGAGAGATGGAAGGGGACATGAGGGAAGGAGAGACACAAGAAAGAGGGGAGACAAAGGGAGAAAGGTAACAAAGAGCGATGGGTGGGGGGTGCTTCATGCCCTGCCTAAGTCCCACCCCATGGAGGCTGGGGGAGGGGGGAGCGGGACTGGTTTCCACGGAGACAGCTGGTTCTTGGTGGCCTGGCATGCGGGCTATTAATAGTGCTGTGGGTAGGTTCACACCTCCCTCTCCCCTTCCCCTCTCTGCCTGCTGCTAGGGTGGCAGGGACCCCTCCTCCGCCTACCCACTCCCAGTCACCTGGCACCCATGCCACATACCGTGGGAGCCAGGGCAAGCCACGCCACAGGGCCGGGGCAGCCACTGCGGCCCAGACACACATAGGCATGCATGGGCAAACAGACATCTGTGTGCAGACGCTGCCCCTGTGCCAACGTGGGCTCCTGTGGCAGCGTGCAGGAGTCTACAGCTATCACGGAGCTGCAGCAGTCACCCACGCCCCCGCATCGTGCGGGGGCAGAGGCCTCTGAGCACTGGGACCTCAGTCCCTCCCCTACCCCCTCCCCACTGCTCTCTGGTAGGATTGGGCACGGGCACGGCTGCCCCACCCAGTTGTCTGTTAGCCCTGTGCCAGGAAACACAGGCGTGAAGGCGGGAAGGCAGGTACTGTCTGGCAGGTATGATGGAAAGGAGTGCGCACAGGCTTGGGGCATAGTGTGGTCGGCGTGGGGAGGCAGCACCCCTTGGGGGGGCTCCTGCTGGACAGCAGGTGATAGGATTTTGGAGCCCAAGGGTCTTGACCCAGAAGTCTGATCTCCTAGCTGCTGAGGAACTTGAGAGGCTAGGGAATGGGATTTGAGGGTATCCTAAGGGGAGACTGGCAACTCAAACAAAGGATCCTCCCTGCCCCCTCTCCACCTCCCCAAGAATATAACAGGAAACTCTCCCCTTGCAAGTCAGGGACAGAAAGCCATAAACAGCGCCCTGTCTTGGGCCAGATGCCCGGTACTAACATCAAAGCTGCTCCCCCAGAACCTCACTCACCTGCAGCTCCCCCAGCCCCAGCCAGGCACCAAGGGAGGTTCCCGGGTCCAGGGGTCACCTCCCTGGCCACATCCAGCCCCCATGCCTACTGATAAGATGGGTGTGGCCACACCTATGCCCCCTCCTCTGCAGCCTACAGAACTTCAGGTCCTCTGTCCCAACTGCCCTCAAAAACGGTGCTGGAGAGCCAGGTGTGGTGGTGCAAGTCCAGAATGCCAGCACTTGAGAAACTAAGGCAAGGGGATCACCGTGAGTTCAAGGCCAGCCTCAGCTCCACAGTGAGACCCTGTTTCTCAAAAAGCAAAGATACAAAAATAAATAAATAAATAAATAACAAATATAAATAAATAAAAACGGAGGCATGAGATCCAAATAGCCAAGAGGGCCCAAATGAGGTGCTTGGGAGCCCACCCCCACAAGCTGGGCTTGGAGCATTCTCCCTCCCCCACAGCAGCCAGCCAGCGGGTAACTGGAGCTGGGAGCTGGGGCAGCTGAGTGCTGGAGGCATGAATGTCACGGGGCCAAGGTGCTGGCTGCAGAAGGCATCAGGGCACAAGACTGGGGGACTCCCTGTGCACCCCCTCTTAGACAGAAGGTGCCCCCCCACCCCACCCCGGGAAGGTGGCCTGAAGGGGAAAGAATGGAGGGGAAAGGAACGCAGGATGTTCTCCCAGGGAAGCAGGAGCGGTCCCCCCACAGGCAGAACTGGCGGGGTGGGGGGGGCAGAAGGTGGAGGAAGAGGAGAAGGACAGAGAGGAGGAAGGAAAGGAGGAAGGAGGGACAGAGCCTGAGAAAGAAAGCAAGCATGAGCATGTGCGGGGAGGGAGAGAGAGCCGGGAGAGGGAGAGGGGAAAGGGGGGGAGGGAGAGAGGGAGAGAGAG